>JAHWFP010028624.1:108835-134595 GCA_023313725.1 Lithobius niger
TAGCCAAGTTAATCGCACTGAATAATACTTTAGACGTTAAATGAAAACTTGAAGATTGCTACCGCTAGTAGCAATCGTCAAGTTTTCATTTAACTTTCGAACTATTAATATGTGCGATTAACTTGGCTAATAGGATTAACCTTGGCGGCCTTTCCTTGGTGGAATGATATCACTACCTTCAAAGGCCGACCGTTTTTGGAAACTTGGCGGGTTTTTCTACCAGTTTTGGTTTTGGGTGGATCTTATTTAACTGAGACTGGTATTGTTTTACTACATTCACTTGAACCTGTGCAAACAGATGGAATGCAGGAAAATAGCGGGAGAGAATTGTATCCAACATAGACTTCTAAGAGCTTATTTTATATACCCAGTCCCCCCCCCCACTTCCCTGTTGGTATGCACTGAAAATAGTAAGAGGGCTTGTCCTTTGAAAATATCAACTGCGACTGACAATGTCTACTTATGGGAATGGCTTTCCCTCCCTTTCATGTGTCAACATGCCAGCGACACATGAAAAAGGGTTTGTCCCTTTCACTGAGCTTGCTAATGTTTTTCAACATTCAGCTCAACCTATGCAAATATGGGATGCACAAAAAAAATAGTGATGGGCTGCTAATGGCAATATATGACCCTGTGTTAACTTCTTAGATGCCACCAACCTCCAAGAAAAATTTACCTCTATGGAAGCATATAATGGCCAGTTGAATTACATTATAGGACATAGAATGTCAGTCACGCAGGAGGTTTTAATTTCCTTTATTATAGTTCCTACAATAGAAGCTCTGACAACGTCACACAAAATGGCTGACTGTGCAGTCTCACAGAAAGTTTCAATTTCTTTTATTATTACCCTGCAATAGCAGCTCTGAATCAGTGATGACCTCACGGGATCTAATCAGCAATGACATCAAAAGTTTCCCTTTGTCTATCAGGGTTCATCCTTATCTAATTTAGCAGAATGACTCACTGGTATCTAATCAGTGATTTTATCATTGGGTTACCTTATCTAAGCCACGCCCCTAGGGTCCAAAGGTCGCTTTCTGCCATATGCATCCTCTCTCCGAATTGTATCTTGATTTTGTCACCGAAGAGGTTGGGGATCAAATGTAACATTTCACACCATGTGGTGATACTTTATTAGTCGGAACAGCCCATATTTTCTCTGGTGCAATGGTTGCCAGTGGTAATAAGCTTTTTTTAGAGTCCTCCTTTACCCTAGTTCTTTTAATGTTGTGTATAAGTAGATTAGGATTGTATCATTGTTTACATTTA
This sequence comes from Lithobius niger, assembly GCA_023313725.1. Taxonomy (NCBI): domain Eukaryota; kingdom Metazoa; phylum Arthropoda; class Chilopoda; order Lithobiomorpha; family Lithobiidae; genus Lithobius; species Lithobius niger. The sequence continues at coordinate 110,108 of JAHWFP010028624.1, forward strand.
ATATGGTATTATTGTGCTTCCATGTGTTGGTGAGTTTGTGTTTGTGCCTGTTGCAGATTAGGAAAGATAACCAAAATATTTACTGTGAATCCCAAAGCTTGCTCCGTACTTGAATTGTATGGCGTCTTAGACCCAGCAACAAGAGATTGGACTGATGGTGTTCTCTCTTGCATATTCCGAGAGAATAACAAACCAATTGATAAGAATGAACAGCGCATCATAATGTTTGATGGTGACGTTGATGCGCTGTGGGTAGAAAACATGAATTCGGTCATGGATGATAACAAGTTGCTAACCCTAGCCAATGGTGAACGCATCCGTCTTCAGAAGCACTGTGCTCTGATGTTTGAGGTATGTTGTATGCATGTTATTACTAAGTAAACTGCCAATATATCTAATTATAGTTGTTTTTAGAGCAGAAGTAAACATCTTATTTTTGGTTGTGAATAGCTACACCCTTGACCAGAAAATCGTTTGGTGTTACTATAACAGTTCACTATAACGAGTAATTTTTCTTCCTGTAATACTCCCCTTTCCTCGAATCCTCTCCCTCCTCTCTCCCCTCCCCCTTTTGCAACATTTGGCAAAAATTGAATCGGTCGCTATCCCAAACAACAACAAATTACCTTTTAGGTTCAATTAATGGTAAATCATACGCTTAATAGCAACAAACACACTGGCCTCTCCAACCATTCTGGCAAAAAAATAACATGCTCACCCATGTTCATTGTTTACTTGTTGCGGTGCTTGTTGTTGTTTTGCTGTGAATCTTTGCTTTATACTGTAAGACTGCTTTATAAAGCACGAGTAAACACTTCTGCAAATGTTTTGGAACTACTGTTATTTTTTAAGAAACAAGACTAAGCTTTCAACTACTCGTTGTGCTAAATGCTTTCATTCACAGACTATAATATAATAACAGCTTTATTACCAAAAAGAAATGGTAAAAGGATACAAGCAGAGGTAAAACATTATCCTCTGATACCACCTCTAGTAATTTTAATCAAGTGTCTAATTTCTAGACCCAGTGGGCTGCACCATCACAAATATAAAATTTAAAGTATAGACAGTAGATCCAAGAACTTATAACTGTCTTGTAGAAAAAAAATCGCACCTTCTCAGCCAGTTGAGGTAAGGGAATGAAACCTGTGTCATTTTTATCCTTAATGATCTGGCTTTCATATCCCAGTTTAAATTTTTACTGTAATTGGTTGTAAGTTTTCAATATGACTTGTAGAAGAGCTGTAAACAATGATTATAAAGCGGGCGCATTCGGGCGCACCCGTCCTTAAAGGGTTAAAATAAAAACATGGATAAGATTAACTTTTCTGAGACCCTGTTTGAACTGATGAAGACTACGTGACATCACTAACTAAGATGCCAAAGAGTTCCATAGCTGGGCTACACAGTATGAGAAGAACTTTGTACAGTCTATTTTCATTTTTGCGGAAAGTACATCTTTTCAAATTGCAGTAAGTTTAAATGGGTGTTCGCTGGTATATGCATTACCTCGGACACAGAAAAAGAGAGGGTTTGCATCACATAGTCCACTTGGAATGCAGAAAGTAAGGCATAGATCTGCTTGTAATCGTCTTATTTCCAAAGAAGCTAACCCTAAACGTTTTAACTGCTGTTTGTATGGTACGTTATAAAAACGGGGCAGAAATTTTAGTAAAACTTTTCTGGACCGATTCAACGGCTTTAATGTCTTTTACTCCACACCCGACTGGCGTATTCGACAGTAGGTCGAACATAAACATTAATTGCCCTTACCAAGGCATCAATATCTCCAGACACAAAATAGCTTCTGATCATATGACCAATTTGCTTAGCCCTGAAGGCAATCTGACAACAATGTTTTGAAAACTTGAGATCAGAGAATAGATAAATCCCAAGATCCTTTATCTTGTTTGTGGACTCCAGCGCCAGGTTGTACGAGTATATGACGAGGTTCTGTGTATGTTTCCTAATGGGAAAGTTTGACATTTTTGTAGCATTTGTTGGCAGTTGCCGTTGTGATGACCAACTGCATATACAGTTAGCTAGTTGGTTAAGGCTAATTCTGCAGAGGTTTTTACATTATTATAAAGCTTTACACCATCCGCCAATTTTGGCAGTCTGACAATACCACTTTCAACCGGTAAATCGGTGACAAAAAGTACAACTAATAGTGGCCCTAAAACCGAATCCTGTGGAACATCGCTGGTCAGCGGTATAATTTCAGAAGTTGAATCACCAATGGGTTTGCGGTCTAAGAATCAGAAAGTCTTTAATGATAAACACTCCCATCAATGCCCAAGTTATTTAGTTTCTGCTTAAGTAATTTTTAATATACCACTGAGCCAACACCTGCGAAATCAATAACAATAACGTCGCTGGAAAACCGCTCTCAATGGATTTTGTCCAGTCATTTTTGCAATTTAACAGCTGTAATGTGGTCGAGTGACCAGGTAGAAAACCATACTGGTCATTTGGCAGAAGGTTATGTTCGTATAGATGATTCAGATTCGTGTTACGAATGATTCAGTCTACAATCCTACACGGAACACATGTAAGAGAAATTAGGCGATAGCAGGTTCAGCTGCATTGCCTTTTTGAATGGGACTAACCCTAGCCATCTCTCCATCACTTCAGTTGCACACCTGAAGTGAATGATGATTTTAGGATTTAGTGCAATGGTTCACATTGCTCAGATGCAAGGGTCTTGGAGAAATTTGAAGAAATACCATCAGGGCAAATTGTTGAACTACTTTTAAGGTTTCTTAATTTAGTTTGGATACTCCGGGCTGTAAAATCAGGAGACATAATTTTTGGTTTGTTTGAAGATAATAAACAATTTTCATGTTCAGACTCCAATGGAGCAGGGGTATTGTTATCAAATACACAATTTTTACAGAAAGTAGAGTAAAGGCATTTACTTTGTGTAGGTCGTTCGTTAGTAATTTATTTTTGAAATGAATGGGAGAAACTTTTCCGGAAATTTGCGTTTGTCTTTCGACGTGCTTAAAAAGGGCACGTATAATTTCCTCTTAAATAATATTATGTTCAGAAATTATCACATTGCCCTTGTCCTTGCTTTTTGGACTTTCCTGCAAAAGAACTGCTCCCACATCCACTCCACTGGCATCTGTCTGAAGGAGGAAAGGCATGTCGAAGCACGGGACCTGCACCACAGGGGTGGAGCAGACTTTGTCTTGAGTTCCTTGAACGCCTTCTCACAGTCCGCTGACCAAATCCACTTCCTGCCTGACTCCAGAGCCTGTTGAGCGGAGATGAAAGGTTCAAGTAGCCGGCTACGAAGCGTCCATACCACAATGTCGATCTTAAAAACTGGCGCACATCCTTCACATTTCTCGGAGAACTTATTTCCTCAATTTTAGCTGGGTACGCACAGACCCTTGAAATTAGATGTCAACCCCCAAAACCTTGGGTGTCTAGCTGACATACCTAGACCTTCTCAACATTCACCATTAGGCAGCTTGGCATATCCTATCCATGACCTTCTGTAAAGTTTTGTTGTGCGTCTCGAAATCAGATGATGCGATTAGGATGTCGTCACTGTAGGTCAGCACACCCTTGGCCCGAAAGTCCAGCATTAGTTGATTGTGCAGCCGTGGAATTAAGCCAACGTAGTTATGCAGATCAAACATGAGAACTGTAGGCTGGAATAGATCCTGTATGCAGATCCAACGCTGCCTTTTCTTGGGATTGATTATACAAACTCGTGTTTATATCAGTTCTGTGTGTTATAATGTATTTCACATAAATATTATCTGCAAGTTCTACTTCAAACTTCTATTCCCGCATTTCAGAACAGTACCTTTCAGCATTGTACCATAATACAAATGTACCATTTAAAGTATATGAAAAGAAAAAAGTAGCAACTAGTGTGGGCGATACCAGAAATTTTTCAGCCTATGCTGGTTCCAAGCTTAATACCCCGGTACTCGTTTTTCTCCGGCACTTATAAATAAAGTGGTATCTTGTATTATAGTGCTATGGTGCCAACACCCGATTTTTAAATAATAACAAATTTTATTGAAAAATATGTTTTGTTGATATAGTTTTAATGGAAAAATTTATTGATCTCCCCCCCCCCCCCCTAATTTAAACTTAACCCATGTTTCAAGCATATTTGATAAAAACAAATCTTTTAAATTTGTGGTTAATATGCTATCCAAGTAAAAATACAAATATAAACAAACACTGGTTGTAGCATCAAAGTTATGCAAATTTGGCTCCACTTTTGGACATTTAGAATTCCAATTTAACCATTGTTGATCTTTAACTGATTGTTGCACTGCTTTGAGCCCTACAACGTGAGTACTAAATGAATTATTGTCATAATTTTAAGGTCTTTTTCTCACATTAAAACAATACCAGTATTTTAACAATGCACGGTATTTTGGTACTGTAGTACCCCGTGAGAAACGGTTTACTGCCCAACACTAGTAGCAACAACAGAAATAATAATTTGTTGTTTTCCTTAGGCGGGCAAGCTTCATTGTCTTCAGTGTGTCGTCTTGTAGGCCGTCAAATGTCCTCCAGGCAATGTGCCATGGAAGGCAGCAATTACCCTGTTCTTTAATGACTAAGGCACCAAGATGCAAAACGTATCACCCTCGTCATTGGAAGTTATCAGTCTTCCTATCCCCGTCTCACTCTTCACAAAAGTACTGAAGCCTCTTCTGCTGTCATCCAATCACACCTGCCGGGAGTTTCTTCAAGGATATGGCTTCCCTAACTTAGATCATATCCTGATCAGCTTGCTGTTCCCTGCATTTTTTTCTTCTAGATCCAGGTCAACCACGTTTCTAATGAGGGCCGAGGCTACAGTTTGTCCTTGCGTTGACGGAGGCCTGGAGAAACTGTCTGCCACACAGTTACCTTACCCAGGGTGGTATACTATATTAAAATCGTACAGTTGGAGGTGCATTATCCACCTATGGCCAATTGGCTATAGCTGTGAGATCCATTGGAGACCTTTTTGGTCACAGTAGACAGTGAAGTGTCTTATCTCTAAGTAACGTCTGAAGTTCTCCACCTGCCATACGATGGCCAACACTTGCCTCTTCACCGTCGAAAATTTGCTTTCCGCAGCCGAGAGTGCCCCAACTGGCTTTCTGAATGGTTACGTATCCCTTGCCGTCTGGATTTTCCTGCAAAAGAACCACTCCCACACCCACTCCACTGACATCTTTATGGAGGATGAAAGGCCTGTCGAACAGTCTGCTGACTAAATCAACTACCTGCCTAACTCCAGAGTCAACAAAAGGTGCGAGGTGGCGCAACCTATCCAAGACCTTCTGTATGGTTTTGTTGTGCGTCTCAAAGTCCGATCATACAATTATGATGTCGTTGATATAGGTCACCATCCCCTCGGCCCTGCGGCCCAGCATTAGTTGGTTGAGCAACCATCGGAATGAAGCCGACGAGTTATGGAGGCTAACCATGAGAACCACAAGTTGGAATAGACCCTGTAGACAGATAAACGCTGCCTTTTCTTGAAACTGCTTATGCAATGGCACTGCCAGTATCCGCTGTGTGAAGTCCCACGTAGTGATGTAACGTGGCTGGCTTATCACATTGATTAATTCATCCATTTTTGGTAATGGGTACTTGTCGCGCAGTGTAATCTCATTTAACTTCTGATAAATATGACCCAGATCCTCCATGATCCGTCGCTCTACAGGCAGAGGAAAGCGGCAATGCCCATGGTCCTTTGGCGGGCACAATATGTTGTCCGTAGCTTTTCACATCTAGGATGCATCGATTATGGATGTAAAAATTTGGGCGGACGATCTCCAGTATCAATATGGTGTTCTATGAGATTCGTTCGTCCTGGCTCGTCACTCATTACGTCCGGATAACTCTCAAAGGTCCTCAGCATCTCTTATTTCTGGTATTCCTTCACATCAGCATCCAGAACTTGATCCTACAATGACTGGGTGACAAGTAAATTTATTGACGAGTGGAACTTTCCCTCTTCGTACCTCTGGGACTATAAACATATGCTTGGATTGTCCAACCAGTACCACTGGGAATCCCTCATTATGACCACTGCCCCACACATGTCTGTGATATTAGATCCCACAAGACAGGAGTGTGCCAAATTATCTACCATCACCACTGGGTGCACAAATTGTTTCCCTAGTTAATTTATTTGAACCACCAAAGAAGGGAATCTTTCAACCCCTGCTTTACTAATTGCTTCTTTAGAGGGCATACTACAATTCCCTGTTTGGACAAACAGTGGTAGAATTGAGGGCTCATCACAGTATAAGGAGATGCTCCATCCCATTGAGCCATGACTTCTACCCCCGACTTCTACCGCACTGGGAACTGGCATGCTTGCCCAGTACCAGTGGCGTAATCGCATCCTTCTTGACTCTCAAATCGTTGAAGACTGATTGACACTGGTTTTGGGACATCTCTCTTAAGACTGGTGGGGTCCCTTGCTGATTTTCTGCATTCTTCACGTTTCCACCGAAGGACTCTCGCTGAGGGCACGCCATTGCATGATCTCTCCACCACAAATGTTACAGGATACTTTGGTGTTGGTACCTTGCCTGGTACCTTTGTTTCTGACTTATGTGGGGTACATTTCTCCAACATGTCAATTTCTGGTCAGGGTTGCATCCCGTGATCTCCACTCACGAGCCGTTGCCACCAAGAGAGTGGCTGTCAAAAGAGTGTGGACTTAGCCTAATTCTGAGGGAATCTGCCATATTTCTAGAAATCATATGAATTTTATATGCCTCTCCCACAGTCTCTAACAACTGGCAAAATAATGACAGAATATGCTCCATGTATGTTGCCACTGATTTCCCCCATCCTGTTGTTTCCTAATAATGGTGGCATCATGTATATACTATCATCTGCATTTGGAAGCTGAAATCAAGCCATGAATTCAGCTTTAAATTCTACCCGTGATGAAAATGTCGGATGTGACAAGAACAATTCCAATGCCTGGCCCTTTAAAATGGCTGGGACAAATCTATCCAGGTGTGACCTATCGGCAATATTTAATTCAGTTTTATGCTGCTCAGCCCTAATGAGGAAGTTCTTGGGACCTGCGCCCGCTGGTGGCCCCCTGTACGGACGAGTCCACCTCAACTTTAGGCCAACTATTTCAACAATTAGCATAAGCTTCCTAAACATGTCCGTATGAATGTAAGCTTGAATCCATGACACCCTATCCTTAGGGTAGTTCATCAACAAAAAGCAGCGGGGAAAGTAAATCGAGGAGGAAACAACGTTTTTTTTTGTAAACAAATTTGTTTGGGGGGGGGGGGGGGGGAGCAAACTGAAGGCACAGTTAGACCAACAGTTATTTTTTTCCTGGGAACCACCACACACAAGAAATGATTTCAATTACTTAAAATTCAAAAATTTCCAGACTGGACCCCAATTGAAACCTTTTTTTTGGTTGGAACTTGCCAATATTAATTGATCTGCTGTCAGTATGGTTGCAGAGTGATTTCCTTTACCCTTTATGCGCCACAATTTGTCTACAAATATACCATCCCAGGCTATAATTTTCTGGTGATAAGTACAAGCACCGATATCGTCAGGTTGATAAAATTGCTAAAAATTATTAACAATCCTTTTTATGTGCTAATTTTTGTGTTTTAATGAAAACAAATGCACCCTTTTTTTTTGGTAGTAAGATTAATACCACACACACTTCTAAATATTACATGCAGGGTCGTAGCTACCGGGGTGGCAGGGGGGGGGGGGGCAACTTCCCTCCCAAAAATGTTCGAGGGGTAGTAAAAACGATACTTAAAATACGTAATAAGTATGAACTTTTCTTTCCTTCTCCAAATATGTTCCTTTTTTTTAATGGCGTGGTCATTTTTATTGATACCACATAACGGTGGTGGCGGTAACCACACAAGCTATTCCTTTTGTTGAATAAATTTTCAGATTGATTGAAACTGCAAAAATAGCCAACCAAGAGAGCGACGGTAGATACAGCTGTGCAGCGAAACCTAACCTAGTAGAGCCAGTGCGGTGGAGCCTCAAGCATCGTTGTTATGTAGGGACTTGCATACTATCACACTGCATTAAACCTGAAATCCTGCTTTGGTTTTAGCTACCATCCCTGATGAAAGCACCGGTGACATGTTTTCTTTTTGGCAGATAGCATTAAAAAATAACGCTGCAAAAAACTACACGATTTTTTTAAGGAAAACTAGGATTTCCGATCACTTGCTTATAAGCCAGGGAACTTAACAATTGTACCGAATTTGAAGTCATTTTGCAGGTATGAGACCGATCTTGGAGAAGTCGTTGGTGGCAAGCGTCTCGCTCCCCCCCCCCTCCACTTCTAATACTCGCACGCACTCACCGCGACATTTTCATGAATCAATAAGGTTCAAATCTAGATTCGAAGTTGGCCATAAGCGGCGAACTGATATACCCCTCAGGCTGGGAAGAATTATTTTGTAACTTAACAGCTGGATTAAAAGTGATGGTCAGCCAACATTTTTCTTCAGCTGCTGCCTGCTGAAGCAAATTTGTGTATATTTTTTTTTCTATTTTACGAAAGACAAAACATAAATAACCCAGCAAAATAGTTCTTCGTTTCAGACCCTTGTTGTTGCCTTTATTTAGAGTTAAAATTTAAAAACCATGAAAGAAACTGATTGTTCCAATGAAGCATTTTGAAGTGGAACAATTCACAAACTACTTTAATCCTATACTGCATCACGCATTTCTGATCGGCTTTAGGCCTACTTAAAGAAATAATTACACAAGGTTGATCAGACAATGCCGGAAAACGTTAACAAACCTTATTACTTTTCACCACAAGAAAATAAAATAAAAGAAAATAAAAGTGCTTTTTACCTGTACAATGAGCAAAAATTTGAGTAAACAAAAAAAATAATAAAATAAACAAATTCTAGCCTAATTTCTTCATGGTTTAATAGGCATGAAAATTAGTGTGCAATTCGATTCTAAACAGTCTTGCCATAGACAAGAAATCAAAATTGCTCTTGTTACCACTCGCATTATTCTGTGGTCACTAGGAAGCAAGTATTTTTCATATATCTCTTTGTATTTTGGTGGCCTGTAGGTCACAAACAACGGTTGAACGGTTTGAACCTGTTCAAAATTGCTCCATGATGGAGCTGAAGCCAGGGTCCACCCCCGTAGTGAATTGATTCGAGCACCCGGCCTAGCTAATACCCTGGAAGTTCTGGGTTCGCGTCCCAGTCGGACCATTTTTCCCCCTTTTCCAGACAAAGAAAGCTCAAAAGGCCCGCTTTGATGCTGACTGTGCGCTTCGTAAACTATTTGGCAAAAACTATCGACTTTCTGATTTAATTTAAAAAAGAAAGTTCTTACCAATTGTGAAAGGGCAGATGGATGAGACCTTCCTTTTTAAAGTAATTTTTGTCTTCTTCAGTTTCCTACCACCTACAATCTACTATATTAGCTGAAGCGAAATAAAGGAGGAACCGTAATATCAGCGCACATGTTTCATCTCTCGTTCTGAGTCATGACCCCATGCTGCCAAATATGGAACGACTGGTTCTAACTATTTTTGGGGATAACACACGTTGAAAATACGCTGGATCGGTTTTATAGTTTCGTTAGTATAGTTCATAGTACGGCAAAGTCCGTGACTTGTAGCCATGCCCCGTGGGGGAGTTAATGCTGCGCCATGTGCCTGTCCAACATTGCCTTGACGCAGTTAGTTGAGCTGGCCCTACACAGATCATCTGGAAGATTGTTCCACTCATCGATTACGGCAACAGAAAAAAAAAATTTCCGTGTATTAAGTCTACAGTGTGGCTTGTGTAGCTTGAGGGAGTTCCCTCTTAAGATAGTGGTGGTGGCCATCGTAAAGAACTCATTTGGGTCCAGCTTGTAATGTCTCTTGAGAATTTTGAAGCACTCAATAAGCATCCCTCTCTTTCGTCTCTGTTCCAGAGTTGGCAGCCTGGACAGCCTCAACCGCTCCTCGTAGCCCACCTTGTCCTTTCATGAGTACACGCGAAGCAAGTCTCTGCGCGCTCTCCAACAACTGAATGTCTCGCTGTAACCAGGGAACCCATGCTGCACTGGAGAACTCCACAAGTGGCCGGATGAGAACCTTATGAACTCTAGCAAAGTTTTCAGGAGAAAGCCTGGGTAGATGTCTGGAGAGGAAGCCAGCCATTCGCTTGGCCTTAGCAGCAGCAGCAGCAGCACATTGCTTGCTTACAGACAGATCAGACTCCATAATAACGCCCAGATCCTTGATTTGGTCGGTAGCCTTGAGTCTTGAATGGTCCAGATGATAAGGCTTATTCATGTTTTTATGCCCCATATGCATAACAAAACTCTTTTCAGGGTGGAGCCTCATGCCATTGGCGGTGTACCAGGCTTGAAGAAGATTGATATAGTTTTGAAGCAGGTTGGCATTGCTCTTTTCGTCGATCTTTTTAGAATCTTTGACATTGTCTGCAAACTTGTAGCTGTCGCCCTGGAGCGCTGCATGTGATTCACTCGTGTAAAGGGCAAACAGCTTCGGGCCGAGCACTGAGCCTTGTGGCACACCAGAAGTAACAGGGAACCATTCAGAAGCTTCCCCATTGGCGATAACTCTCTGCTCTCTGTCTTCTAAAAAGCTGGAGATCCATCTAACCTTTCAACACTAACCCCGCGGGAGCACAGGTCGTTGATAAGGATGCCATGTACTGCCGTATCGAAAGCCTTTTCAACACCAGCAAAGAAGATGTCTACCGCCTTGCCCTCATCGACTGCCCTCGTCCATTGGTTTCTGGCAATAAGGTGGTTTGTCATGCACGACCTACCGGGTACAAAGCCATGTTGAGTGTTGTCAGATATGCCAAGTTCATCAAGTTCCTTATTAAGTTCAGCCAAAAAGACCCTTTCACAAATCTTACTTACACAAGGGAGAAGACTCACTGGACGGTAGTTCAGTGCTGAAAGTCTAGTTCCTTTCTTTTTGTAGATGGGCGTGATGTTGGCCCTTTTCCAGTCTTGCGGTACCAGGCCGTGACTGAAGGACTTGGATAGAAGCATGGCCAGTGGCTCTGCCAGCTTCTCAGCACACTCTTTCAAAAATTTGTTGGGGATGCCGTCTGGTCCACTTGCCTTGTTCGGATTAAGGTTTTTCAGTGCAGCAAGCATCGTTGATTTGGAGATACAGGTCTAGCGCAGTGGACCATGTACCAGGACAGGTGCAGCCTTAGCATGAAAGACTGTCGGGAATTTGATGCCAAACTCGTTTGCTACCGCATTCCCATCTTGAATGGTGTGGCCCTGTGAATTCACCAGACTGATGGTGGTCGATTTCACTTCCTTTTTACTGTTAAGGTAGCCAAAAAATCTCTTAGGGTTGCTTTTGATGTCCTTTATGACATCATGGAGCTGATCCGGCTTGTTTGAGCGCAGCTGTTCCACGACCCTATTGCTTTGTTTCCTGAATTTGCTGAAGTCCTCTAAACGTTTGGTCCAGGGCCATACCTTGCTGCCTGTGGGGGATGGAGGGGGGAGGGGAAACCAAGCTCAACTGTCTTTTACAAAATAATTATTTTTTATCGTTTTCGTTTTAGTTAACACGTTTTTGGACTGTGACTTTTTTCATTGTGATGGGGGGGGGGAGCCGTAAACCGTGGGAGGGGGCATAAATTGCCGGTTTGCTATCCCAGAAAAAATTCCTAGCTACAGTCCTGATTTACATGAAAAGATCTGAAACTAACAACAAAACCATGAAGAGAATTAAATGGTTGTCATATGACATTTGTGGTCTCCCACAGACATTTATTGAGAACGTTGCGTTTCATTTGTCCTGTAACTCATTCATCCTTGCTTCTAAAAGAAAATTGTCAGGAAAAATTGGTTACTTAATAAGCCGAATATGAAATTATGAATACAAGCCAAGTACTGATGCAAACTTGAGCAGCCAACCACCACAGGAATTACCACCATCTCGACAATAACCGCACGCTAATGCGACATTCACCGTTTTTTACCCAACAGATTCCACGCACTCAGAGACGAACAGGCGGGTCAAGAGGCCAGTCGGGAAGGTGACTGCCAGGGGCCACTTTTTTACAACTTATTACGGGAGAGCCAGGGATGTAGCGAAGTCCATTTGGCTTTGGTTGGGTGGGGGGAGGGGGGTAGACAGCTAGGGGGTCTTGGGGAGCACTGTGAGCTCGCCCAGTGGGGTCCGGGGCAGAGCCCTGGAAGCTGACGAAATTTTAGGAATTCTGAGGCCTTTCCTGGCTTCGAACGATACATATTAGACATTGCTTAGGGTGCCAAATAAATAAAAGACAGTAGGGTAATGAACAGGAGGAAAAGACCTTTTTTTTAAAACCCCCTCACATGCCTTAAATTTATTTTGGGTGGCTTTAGAAGAAAGCTGGACACCGGGTATATGCACGAAGACTCAGAACTAATTTTTTACATTATGAAAAGCAAGTGATTTAACCCTAGTGATTACCTAACAGGTCCAGTGTTATGTCACACTGCAGGTAGCCTATTTCGGCGTTTCGTGGGGTGGGATTTTTCAACAGCAGTGTTTGATTCAAATAATAAAGGGCGGAACCAGAACAAAGTTTGGGGGGGGGGGGGGTTCGTCGATTGTTTTTTTTTTTTCAATTTTTTTTATTACTTTTTGTCTTAGTTTAACCACATATTTCCGAACAATTTCGGCAATATTTGCGAGTTAACATGGATGGAGCCACAGGCCCTTCGGCTTAATTCTCCTCGGCGCCTTTCTTGGATCTGCCCTCGACAATAATTGAATCTCAATTTCTGCATTTTAAAACATGGTACTAGGACCTAAGCCTAGTTAAGGACACGAACTTGCTAGAAGTAAAGGAAAGACAAAATTGAAAATCTAAGCTCACTTAATGCGAAAATGGTCAAGGTGCTAGGCCAGGCTTTAGTATTTGTTAGATTTCGGTCATGTGACTGTTATGGTATATTTTTGCTGATATGCTTTACTTCTCATTTTACCTAATTGTGGAAAACACACATGACGATAATGTGATACAGATCATTCTCAATGGGGTTTCTCTGCAGCTTGAAATAGTAAGGAGTAGGAAAAATTCAGGGGTTACCTTCCTAAGCTGAGATTGTCAGTATTAGTTTTACCACCGAATTCCAAGTTCTTTTACCGGGCGTAGAACGGACTTAACCAAATTCTTTCTAACCGAGATGGCCTTCCGTTACTCTCCCGACTTTCGTCTTTTTAAAGCATATTGAAGATTTGTCATCGGTTCGCTCATTTACGTGACAGAAGAAACGTCCTCGTCACTTTCTGTTTCGACCTCCATGGCAAATAGTAACCGAATGATCCGTGCGTTAATGTCCTGTCAGTTAATGAAATCATTCCATACAAAATGCATACGTACACTATCTAACTTCAAGAAGAGCGGGTTCCGTGCAATACACAGGCGCAGCTGCTCGTTCATTCATTCATTAATAGTAATGACGCCAGAAACCGCATCTAGTAAACAGCGGCCATCTGTGGTTGAAACTCGAAACTTTGGCGTCGTATTTGGAGGACAAAAAAGACTTACCTAACCTACGTTGTTTGCAAACTGAGAAGGGTTAATTTAGTAGGTACAGCCAAAAGGTGTGAAGTTAGCACGAATAAATAAAAGAGTAACCGAGTATTACAAAAAATGAAATATTTAAAATAATTCGCTGAATTTCCTTTTTATTTATTTCTGCTGAGGGGCCACTAGGGCGAGAGGCCAGTCGGGAATTCCGACCCCCCCCGACCTTGCCAGTCCGCCTCTGCACGCACTTACTCCATTTCGCGGCGGCACCATGTACTACTTTTTCCTTTACACAAAACGGATGTGTTTCGCCACACCTCGGCGCTGCCAACGAAACCTGCCGCTCATCTAAACACTGCCAATTTTAAACAATCCTAACTAAGAAATAATTAGATCAACAAATAAAAACAAGAAAAATACCCTTTCAAACTCAATAAAGAACAACAAATTAACACCCATTGCTGAAGACAGCACCATAACAAATGTAGTTCTTCAGATGTTGCCCTTTCCAAGTCCCAACAGAAAAAAATCGTTAACCCCCAAGAAAAACATCCCTACTGAACATTATTTTTGCCTTATCCTTCCAATCCACATGTATCCCATGCAGTGCCTCCCCAACTCACGATTAGGAGCACAGTTCGCATGACGTTTTATAGCAAGTTCAGTAACTTTTAAAATGTCACTCAAAATGTACATAAGCAATGGCTGCTAAGCAAGCTGTCATTAGCTTAGTTCTTATTTAAAATTGCACACACAAAGGTTATCTTTGAAAAGTTACCTTCTTCAGATACATGTTATATTTCTTTGTGTTTGATATCTTTCTGTACTGTAGCCAAAGTGCCAACCTCAGAACATTAATGCAGAAAAGTCAAATGAACTATCGCTTTTAATAAGAAGTATGTTGAGTTTTGTAAAGTCCACTTATATCATGTAATAACGATAATTTTTGTTTGTTTTTTCCTGTGATTGTTGAGTTATTACCAAATACCGGTAACCCAAAATCTGACGCCATTTTCCAGCACAACTTTTACAAATCAACTGTTGATGTGTTTATGTCAGCATCTGCAAATATTTGCTTTCGGGGGAATTTGTTTCAAGATGAGGCACATTTTTTCTTAAAATGACCTACTAACGCAGTAATCCTATCTTACATACAACCATCTCCATTGTTACACACCATTCAGTAATTTTCGACTTTTATGTACCCTTGTTTTTTTTTTCCTTTTTCTAGGTGGGTGATTTGCAGTATGCTTCTCCTGCCACTGTATCGCGCTGTGGAATGGTTTATATTGATCCAAAGAACCTTGGGTACAAGCCATATTGGGAGAAATGGGCTGTTGCACAGTTGCCTGCTCTACAACCTCTTTTAAATGAATATCTTATTAAATATGTAGTGCCTGGCCTAGACCTGATCATTGAAGGCATATTGGATGGAAAACCAACTCCTAAACCTAAGTTAGTAATAGGCCAAACCAACTTAAATTTGGTGAGTATTTTTACTTGAGTGACAATCATTGCCGCTTCATTTCATGCAGGAAACACCCACATGTATTTTGTTGAGGCAATGCCACAGTAAATATGGAAGTTAAAAATCTCATCCAGTGTGTCTAACCTATCTGGTTCCTTGACATTTCACTAGCTTGTACCATGCTTTCCTCAGTAAGGTTGCTTTAGACAGTTGCACACTTTCACAAACAACACGACTTTTCTAGATAACTAAGGACATACTGTACTGTCCTTCAGTTAGTACCTGTCATTACATCCATTGTCAGTAGTTCCCAGCGTGTAATTTGAAGTGTTGAGTGCCAAGTTCTACCACTAGAGGCCAAAACTATGCAGTGCAACAGTCACAAAGCTGAAGCTGAGTCGGGCCTGTCTTGCTTATCCCCTATTTCTTGTGTGTATAAACAATATCTGAAACTAAGTAATCATGAAAGCATTGGTACCATTAAGCTATACTTTTTTCGACAGTTATCGGGAAAATATTTTAAAAACAAGTTTGTAGTGATTATACATGGTTTTTATGCAATAGTCAAAATCGCTTAGTTATCTGCGACAATTTAAGTTTCTTCGGTCAGGAGCGAAAGTGTTAAAACATGATGATGGTTTGATAAAAAGAGAAGCTTGAGGACTTCATCCTTCATCATACCATTTTGTTTTTAAACCGGCATCAACTATCGTTCTGAAAAAACCACGCTACAAGTTAGAGAAATGTTAAGGAATTAGGGTTTCAAACGAGACTTCTCGTCTTCGTCTCGTAATTCAAGACTTGACACAACCGAGACGGGCACACTTGATGACGAGACAAGTCCGAGACAAATTCAGGATCGAGCCAATAAGTTCGAGACTGAGACGATTTCAAGCAGAGCCTCGTCTCTTGTTGCCTCCAAACACTAATTTTATAAAAGCAAAAAAGCAAAACTAGTTGAACCTTCCTGGCCTTCTATGGATGCAGTGAGTAGTGGTAAAATGCGATTTGCTGACATACCCCCCCCCCCCGTGACCTTTGACCTTTTGACCGGATGTGACGTCACACCGGAAGTGACGTCATACCGCAAGTGACGTCATCCAAGATGGCGGCGCCCATGTGTATCGGACGTGACGTCATCCAAGATACCTTTTTTCTTTTTTTTTAGTTTTCGTCAATCTGGAGGAGGGCGGAAAAGTCTTTTTGCTACATTTTAGCTTTTCGTCAATCTGGAGGACGGTGGAAAAAGTGCTTTTTGCTACATTTCTTTGTGACCATTTGATAAATCCTAGTGTGGACCAAAAGTTACGTCATTTTTTTTCAAGATGGCGCTGGCCACAAAGTGCGGCCATTTTCCAACATGGCGGCACCTATGTAAATCGGAAGTGATGTCAAACATGGCGGCACCTATGTAAATCAGAAGTGACGTCAAGTACCCGTGAAAAATACCGCTATTTTGAATGACGTCACTACCTGTCTCGAGTAAAAGGTACACAAATTTTTTTCCTTAAGGTTTCAGATACTACAGTTTTTTGCTATAATAATTATGGATTCTTTCCACACCACCCAGGAGGTAAAGCATACTTATGTTGTTTCCGGAAATCGTAATATAGTCTCTCGAGCTCTTCTTTTCGATAATTTAAGTTTTCTTTCATCCTCCGTTTGTTTCCAGAAATTTTTTTTTACTACCAGCTTTTTTCTCCAATCTAGCCCTTCTTTGTTCCTTAGTTTCTCGAGTTCGAGCTTTTCTTTTACTGGTGGCCATTTTCTCCAATCTAGCTTTTCTCTGCATCTCTGCTTCCTGCAATCGGGATTTATACTTTGTGGTAGCGTCGTTCTTTCTACTCTCCTTCTTCCACACCGTAAAATCCTCCAACTTCCTCCAACGGTTCTCCAATACGACGACCCTGCGGGTGGCCTTCACGTTCTCCTCGGCTATTTTTGCTTCTGTTATGTTTTAGGCTTCGCGCTCTTTCAACTGGAGGGACATGTGGTATGTGGTAATGCTGGTAATGTGGTAATGCTGCTCTTTGGGCATTAAAGAGACATGCAGAAAGGCTATCCTGGTTGGTACAGGCAGAAGATTTTTTTTTCCATCCGGACACTTGCCGAGGGTACGGGATCAGTCTGTACCACAATTGAAGCTGACCCACGTGGGACAGAAGACGAGAGTTCGACAGGCAAAGGCAACCAGTATTTGGGACTAGTGTGACAAACCTTTTGTCTATTACATAATATTAGTTTCCCTCATACGAATAAAAGTGCTCAGTTTTCGTATTTGTAGCCCAGTAGTTATTTATGGCACACTCCAGCACCCTCTTGCCATAGAGGGAAAGATAGACACCATCAGGAGCTAAAAGAGCTCGATTGTTTTCAATTGCATACCAAAGAGAGACAAAACCACACCCGTACCATTTACAAACAGTCTAACAATTTCCATTGCACTTCACCAAAAATTCACTCAAGCCAGATTTCGCAGCCTGCTTTTGCACAAGCTTGTTTGCCATAATAGTGGGGGAATCGGAAGACACATTATTGGTACCTGCACACAAAACAATACCCCGGATATTCACTTCTGTTGGTGTAGATTCACGTTCAAGTATTGAGAATACAGTTGTTCGATCTTGGCTCCCGGGAAGCACCAAGTTGTGGACTTAATCTTCTACTTAGCTGGGAACCTCGGTGTTGATCTATGCGGCCTAACGTATGTAACTAATCCAAACAACTAGTCTGATGAAAGTACAAAGAATACGTTTTACTTGCTCTTTACATACTGCTGGTTCCCTGCTGTTTCTTTTAAGTAAATTTCGAAGAATTTTTACTTTCTCTTAGGCTAGTATAGAGAATGCTTTTACTGGTGCCTTTTAGGCTCCATGTATGGTTATGGTTCCTGGAATACCCATCTCTTTACTTGACAGCTAAATGACTTGTTGTCTGCCTCCTGAAGTCTACGCTATCCTATAGGTCCATGAACTGCAACCAACGTCCTTGTACTCATTTTGCGTAATGTTACAGTGTTTACTACTTCTTCTATTCAGCAGCTCTTCTATTTTATTCAGGATCCATTTCTGCATTTACTCTCGACGCGATTTAAAATGCAGAACCAAGTCATTAATTCATGCATAGAGGTTTTGAATGTGCTGTAATTAAAAAATAATATCGTGTTAATATTCGAGACATATGACAATGTTTAAGATATACCTAATGCATATTTATCTTGTAATTTCTTGTATTTGGGACTAGTGTGATAAACCTATTGTCTATTACATAATATTAGTTTCCCTAACTTATGCTCACAGTTTGATCACGCTAAACCAAAAGTCGAAGGTCTTCAAAGGTTTTCCCCTCGAAACTTGCGAATTTTCGTCAACCTTTACTGGTTGTTTTCGTCAGGCAGTTAAGCCACCGGCACCCACACTCACAATCCTTCCAAACCCAAACGAACTTCCAAATTCAAAACTCCCTCCTCTTCACATCACAGTACGCCTTGAATCAGCATTCCAGGCTGGTGTTGGCACTGCTCAAAGTCGATGTTTCTTCATCTGTTTCTTCCTCCGTAGTTGGTGGTGCGGGGAGGAATTTCTTCCAGCATGCTTCCAGTCTAGTTTTGAATTAAGGTGTCACCATGTTACAAATCTTTTTATAAGCTGGTTCTTGTGTGTTCAGTAGTTTTATTGACATGCCTCTACACTGCTGAATGGCCATTGATTCTAAGGCACGGAGGTGTGCCCCCTTGCTGGAATCCGACTTGAGCAAGATTTTAGTCTGCTCCCAGTCAATCTGGTGTTTAGATCTCTTGCAATGCCTGGCCACTGCATTACGTTTGTCTTCTTCAAGGGTGGCTTTCCAGTGCTCCTTAACTCTAACGCAAATTCGACGTTTTGTCTCTCCAATGTATCCACATGGGATCCTATAGACTACCCTGGTTGTATTGGGTAGTCTTTCAACATCGAAGTCTGCGTCTTCTTCCACACCTCCTCTCATGCTTTCCTGTTTTGGTTGCCGATCTTCATCTTCATTCGTCTCTCGGGCTCTTACCGTCCTCGACCTGTTTGGTACTGGTGTTGGTGGTGTTGTCTTGCATCTTCCGTCTCTTCCTGCTCTCCAGTGTTATTGGCCCCAAGTTCGCCTATGGTGGAGTTTGGCTTTTCCTTTTCTTCTTGCTTCAAAATCTTACTTCCAAGCAGTTTTCTGATGTTTTGGGGATTGCGGAAAAAACAGGTTATCCCTACTTTCTCTAGGGCTTTTTTAACCCTTTCTCCTCCCTTCGGAAAAATAGGAACAACCTCAACCGGACTCTCATTGGGTGGGTCTTTCGGCTTCATTTGGCGCGAGGGGTCTTTCCAGGTCTTGGCTTTCTGAATAACTTCATTCACGGCTCTACAGGGTACCCAAGGGCTAAATACTGTTCCTTCGCTCTTTCAAACCACCCACTGCCTTCCGTCACTTTCATCATTCCGCTCCGGATCCTCCTCATTTCTCCATTCATGATCGCCAACAGCTGGGATTTAGGGTGCCCCGATGAAAACTCAATTCCACGGTCCGTTTGAGTTGGTTTTACGTATGGTTCCCAGCATAGCTTGCCGCCTTCTTCCCTCTGCTTACCACCGTTTCAAGGAAGGGGCAAGCTATGCTGGGAACCGTACTTAAAACCAACTCAAACGGACCGGGGAATTGAGTTTTCATCGGGGCACCCCAAATCCCAGTTGTTGGCGATCATGAATGGAGAAATGAGAAGGATCCGGAGCCGACTGATAAAACTGACCGAAGACAGTGGGTGGTTTGAAAGAGCGAAGGAAAGTATTTAGCCCTTGGGTACCCAGCTAGAGCCGTGAATGAAGCTATTCAGAAAGCCAAGACCTGGAAAAACCCCTTGCGCCAAATGAAGCCGAAAGACCCACCCTATGAGAGTCCGGTTGAGGTTGTTCCTTATTTTCCGAAGGGAGGAGAAAGGGTTAAAAAAGCCCTGGCCAAAGTAGGGATAACCTGTTTTTTCCGCAATCCTAAAAACATCAGAAAACTGCTTGGAAGTAAAATTTTGAAGCAAGAAGAAAAGGAAAAGCCAAACTCCACGACAGGCGAACTTAGGGCCAATAACACTGGAGAGCAGGAAGAGGCGGAAGATGCGAGACAACACCACCAACACCAGTACCAATCCAGGTCGAGGACGGTAAGAGCCCGAGAGACGAATGAAGATGAAGATCGGCAACCAAAACAGGAAAGCACGAGAGGAGGGGAGAGGAGGGGTGGAAGAAGACGCAGACTTCGATGTTGAAAGACTAAGGGTAGTCTATTGGATCCCATGTGGTGGGGGGGGGGGGTGCCCCCAAGTGGGTACATTGGAGAGACAAAACGTCAAATTTGCGTTAAAGTTAAGGAGCACTGGAAAGCCACCCTTGAAAAAGACAACAGTAATGCAGTGGCCATGCATTGAAGAAATCTAAACACCTGATTGACTGGGAACAGACTGAAATCTTGCTCAAGTCGGATTCCAGCAAGGGGGCACACCTCCGTGCCTTAGAATCAATGGCCATTCAGCAGTGTAGAGGTATGTCAATAAAACTACTGAACACACAAGAACCAGTTTATAAAACTATTTGTAACATGGTGACACCTCAATTCAAAACTAGACTGGAAGCAAGCTGGAAGAAATTCCTCCCCGCACCACCAACTACGGAGGTAGAAACAGATGAAGAAACATCGACTTTGAGCAGTGCCAACACCAGCCTGGAATGCTGACTCAAGGCCTACTGTGATGTGAAGAGGAGGGAGTTTTGAATTTGGAAGTTCGTTGGGTTTGGAAGGATTGTGAGTGTGGGTGCCAGTGGCTTAACTGCCAAACGAATCAACCAGTAAAGGTTGTCGAAAATTCGCAAGTTTCAAGGGGAAAACCTTTGAAGATCTTCGACTTTTGGTTTTGCGTGATCAAACTGTGAGTATAAGTCATGAACTTGAACCAAAGTAAAAATGCTGAGTTGACCGATTTTTCGGTATCAAAAATTAGTTTCCCTCATACGAATAAAAGTATGACTAGTTTATGCAAGAAATGCATTGTGTTTGCAACTGCTAGAGCTGGGTTGCAAACCCTGCTTGACTTGTGCAGTAAATGGGCGAATAATAATTGGATGTTGTTCAATATTAAGAAATACCTTTTTCTTGTACATGGCTGCACTTCTAGAGATGTTGTTGCCCCCTGTTTTTATGTGTGGATATAGTCTCGTCGGAGTGTTTTCTTTTAAATATTTAGGTCACATTATTACTGAATCTCTTAATGATGACGCTGATATTGAGTGCTGCCAGCGTACTTTTTAAAATGTTTTAATTGTTTATACCACAAGTTCAAGCATGTCGATGTCCATGTTTTTGCAAAGTTGTTTACATCATGCTGTGTGTTTTATGGTGATGCACTTAGGGTTTTGCATACCAAGAAGGCTCTTGACACCTTCGAACCTTCTATCATAATTGTGTTAAGTGGTTTCTAGGGGTGCCAAGATTTTCCTTGAGTCATGCAAGCTGTATTGCTGCTGGGGCTGCTCCCTTTGAGCTGATGTTAGGTGGACGATTCATTAATTGGTATCGCTCCATTTGTGTTAGCAACAATCCTTTAGTGGTTGCCCCTTTTGTCATCTACTGCTGGTTCAGTAGGCTGCATCCAGGGACGCTTTTCTATTACTTTGGAGGAACTTCTTCTTTCTACTGTGGATTTGGGTCTGTTCTCCAGGACTGACTTGAAAAGGTATCTGGGATGGTATTGAAAAAGTGTCAGGGATGGTATTCGAGGGATTACTACGACACTCTGTAAAGATGCTGGCCACGTGTGGCTTTTTATGTATTCATTTTTTTTTGTTTTGTTTTGTATCCTCAACTGAATGAATTAAAGCTTATTATTATTATTATTATTATTATTATTATTATTATTATTATTATAAATTACCTGATAATACTAACGTAAGAATGTCTCCTCATAGGGAAGGGGACCAAACGGGGCTGCCATACTGTACAAGTGGGCGGACATATACTTTAAAGGCCCTCAATAAAGTTGGGACATACCTGGAAGTCAAACAGTGTCAGATAATAGCTGCTCGTTACATTGCTATTTTAATGACAGCATTACAGTGGTCAGTCGACGTTAGATTTATAGAGAGCTAGACCTGTAAGGCCTTGACAGTAGTTTAAGGTGCCAGTTTTTAACCCGATACGTAATACTTATATGATGGATTCTTATTCCCGGTGTGAAAATCGTAAACTGCCTTTGAAAGTGAGTGTGATGAATAATTTCTGAGTTCCAGGTAATTTGCAACCTTGTAACGCTATGTTCGACCTTGAGGCGATGGATGTTCAGTATTTGTGGAGAGAAGGGAACTATTAATGTGCAAATTAAATACCATAATATAACGAAATACTATATTACTAAATATACTTCGTAACAAAATAATTTTCTTTTCCCGGCACCACCAGACTAGCTTTTATAACGAAATCTTAACATTTTCGGTGCAATTTGGTTCAATAACAGTCAAAATGTTAGTTTGTTTTGGAGCGAAAAAGTTCCGTTCGATCGGCAGTTTATGCCAGGTTAGTCAACAGACAGCGTGTTGAGGTTGATCGCTTGCAACGCAAGAGTGCTTAGGAAAATTTCAACTCGGTACTCAGGGAAACGTTCGATTGATAACATCCACTGGATAGTCTTCCATCACAGCATCTGTTACTGCTTCCGAAATCATTTTTTTATGTTTTAGTACCATGCCAGTAGTTTAAATATGAAAACATCGGCAGGGAGTGACTACTGTGGTTTGCAGACGACATCACAAGAAAAAATAACGCAACACCACAAATTTGAAACACTGTTCCTTGAATTTTCGGTGAAAAATTGATTATGGAAGAAAAAAGATGTTAAAAATTCTTCTACAAACTTTATCCACCTTCTTCCAAAGGTAAATGCAAAAACTTACATAAAGTCAGTCAGTCAGAATTTGAAACTGCCGCTGCAATGTCTCGCCCACTGATCTCTATACTCCGTTTAAGTATCGACTGCCACAGTCGATTGAGTTCATCAGATACGTCGGGTCGGACCAACCTAGTGATGTGCGGATAGGCAGGGCTGCACATGTTCATCAGTGCCAAGTTGTTGGCTCGGAATTTGCTAATGGCATTCGATTCCAATCCATGAAGGTGTGATTCTTGGAGAGAATTGGAGAATAGCAGGATAGAGGTGTTATTCCAACCAATGACGTGGTGACGGTGTTGTTTAATGTGCATTGCAATCCCATTTGTGGTTGTTCCTTTCTTAACGTCGTTTTTGTGCTCACCAATTCTCTCCTGGAGTCGGGGAAACGAAAAGAAAACTCCAGGAGCGAATTGGTGAGCACAAAAACGACCAACCACAAATGGGATTGCAATTCACATTAAACAACACCATCACCACGTCATTGGATGGAATAACACCTCTATGCTGCTATTCTCCAATTCTCTCCAAGAATCACACCTTCGTGGATTGGAATCGATTGCCATTAGCAAATTCTGAGCCAACTACGTGGCACTGATGAACGTTTGCAGCCCTGCCTATCCGCACATCACTAGGTTAACCGACCCGACGTATCTGACGAACTCAATCGACTGTGGCAATCGATACTTAAACGGAGTATAGAGATCACTGGGGGAGTCATTTCAGCGACAGTTTCGAATTCTGACTGACTGACTGACTTTATGTAATCTGTAAGTTTTGCATTTACCTTCTGAAGAAGGTGGATGAAGTTTGTAGAAGAGTTTTTAATGTCTTTTTTCTTCCACAATCAATTTTCCACTGAAAATTCAAGAAACAGTGTTTCAAATTTGTGGTGTTATTTTTTCTTGTGAAGTAGTTTAAAGTTGTTTTATTTCCTCAATATTCATGAGCGTTCAAAGCTCCCGATTATTCGTAGGCCACCATTGTGACAAGTGACGCACTCGTGCTAGCGCCTACAGACGCGATCTTGACTCGCTTCACGTGACGTCACTTTAATTATGTTCAGCCCCTGTTACGAGTAAGAAAAACGGGAATTCCCCTCACACAGTGTGTTTCTGGGTTTACCATCGGTTGAAACAAGGGCAATTTGCAGCAAACAAAAGCAATTTCACGTTAATTTTAGCGACAATGCCAACAAAAACATCAATTAAGGTAATAACAGATTATATTGAATTAAATTAACGGAAAAACCACAATTTTACCTGGAGGGGAGGTCAAAACTGGTTTCTATTGCCTTAAGAAAATATACACTACCTGTAAATTTCTTTGTATTCAGTTCCTGAGTGCTCGCTACCCTGGAGGAATCAAAACTCTCTAGATACGCCCAGCTCAGACACTCACCTGCGCTAGGGATGCACCGAATATTCGGTAATTATTTGGTATTCGGCCAAAAATTCAAGTATTCGGTATTCGACCGAATACTAATTTTGGCCGAATACCGTAAATCGTGGATTAAACGCCCATGGGCTTATGCAGTTAATTT
>JAHWFP010028624.1:139595-176546 GCA_023313725.1 Lithobius niger
GGTTCGAATCCAGGTCATGCCACTCCGACGAAACGTAAGAGCATAAAGGTGGCTTACTGAACTACGTTATTTCTAGTGTATGATTTTCGCTGTTGGCTTAATTTCCAATTTTCCTTAATATAGGTGGTGGGCACCATCATGGTGGGGCCCCCAAGGGTGTGAGCTGGGTCCCCTGTGACGGAGTTGTGGTGGATTGGTTGCATGCGCAACGTTGTCCTGTCACGACCTACTTAGTGCGCAAGGCAGTAGGAGCGGGGAGGGAACTTTCAATTACCAAGCGAGTTGGCGAGGAAGTTCGGTCAAGTTTCCAGATTCCAGTGTTGACCGTTTGTGGAGATGTTTCCAGTTGAAGTTAGAAGTTGGGTGATGGTACATGTGGCATGAACGTAGTTGACAGGCTTGGAAGGGTCAGGAATGGTTTCCCTGGTGGTTGGTTAGTCCATTGAGTGTTGGGCGAGTGCGGTTTGCGTGCAAGGAGGTGACAATTCAGAGAAGATGCAGAGGTTCGGTTGCTGAAGATTTAGCAGGGTGGAGGATTCTAGAGAATCTTGGACGGAGCTGATTGCGGAATAGATCAAGTCAGTGTTGTTTAGTCCGGAGTGGGGTTTTTTGATGCGAGCATCGAGATGTCGGGAAATGTTTTGTTTCGAAGTTCCCATCTTCAGAGAGGTGAGAAGGGTTAAGCCAAAAAAGAATCGTAAAAAATGAAGAGTTGGGAGCGAGTCGAGACATTCAAGGAACAATGCTTCACATGTGGTTGAAGTAGTGGGTGCATGATTCGGCAGAGGCTGTGAAACAGGTTGAAGAGGAGCTGCGAACGCCAGATGTCGGGAGCGGCAGATGGGGTGGTTGAATAGCAGATGTGCATGTTCCAGGAGCTGGAAGGTGAGAGAAATGTGGACGTGGCTTAGAACAGATTTCCAAGGTGAAATGAGGCAATTGATGATTCAGGGTTCCAGCAGTTTCACTGGGAAGAGGTGTGGTGACGGAGTTTGGGTCGCAAAGTCGCAAGGTCATCACTGGGCAAGACGAGATGTTGTTCTCTGGAGTCGTCGTGGGGAGTCACGGGAAGTCCAAGAGCTACCCAAAACTGGGAGAGGGACCGTGGGTTGCGATGTGCGAGGAGCTGCGGCGTTGTTGAAGATTTTGATGAGAAGTCGCTGGTTGTGGATCGGAAGACATCAGGTTGAAGTTGGAGAGGGCTTCCGAGCTGACGTGGCGTTGAATATGAGCCTAAAGTCCGTGTGGTGGTAGGATGTTTCATCATGTTTGACTGTTTATGAGAGTAAAGCATGAGGTTTGGAAAGGTCGAATTCCCAAGGATCTGGGATGAAAAATCCAGAGAGGTTCAGATGGCGGAAGGCGGTTTGATCCGATTCGTTGGTTGTCCAGAAATTCCTAGAGAATCTTGGTCGTGGAAGGCGGAGATGTGACTGGGGTTCCGATGTGTTGGCGTAAGACATGGCGGGCCCGAAAGAGTGTTGTGTGAAGTATTCTTCCCTAGAAGTGCGCATAGAGGATGGACGTCACTTCTGGCAGGCATGAGAGATTGCGTAGTTCACGTCCTTTTCCATGTTGTTTCAGTGGTGGTGAGTTCTGAAGAAAATTCAGTTTCGGCAAGATGGTCAAGGTTGGTGATGGAGACTGGATGTTGATTGTCCCATGAAGTGAGCTTGATTAATAATGGACACATGTTTGGTAGTGTCTGAATGATTTTCATCAATTGAAAGCGATGCAATGCCGGGGTGCGATAACGAGTGCATTGGCGAACGGTGTGACCGAGCTGGTGAGCGTGAGTGATGGATGCGTGGTTAGAGCAAACAAATTTGGAAAGTGAGATGATGAAAGTGAGTTGAACGCTTGACTTGGATGATTTCAAGAATGGTGAACGTTTGGGCGATAGGTGGATTCAGAGTGCGAGCAGCTAGAGTGGTCGGGTGTAGAACAGGGTTGAAAGATTATTGGTGCTGTGATTAACTTGGTTCGTAGCAGAAAATGATTGCTGATTCAGATGTGGGGACGCGGAGTGAAGTTAGAGTTCCCTTGTCCAGTGTGGGCGTGTGGGCGTGAATGCAGCAATTTCCCTCTCGGCGAGCATGAAGATGCTGGATGAGGCCGAGATGGTGATAATAGAGAGATGGGACTTGATGTCAATGTGTTTCGAGACGAATGACGAAAGACAAAGAATTTCCCTTGAGATGGCCGGAATAGAATGGTACGGCGTTTAGAAGGATTGTTAACAGTACAAGGTTGAAGGAGGTGGAAGTGGGCCTGTTAACGAACGAGCACTTCCAGTTTGGCGACAACGAAATAATGAACAATTTCTTCCGGCGAGGATCCAGTTGAACGTCAAGGCACAGTGTGAGATTGGCGACGTCATGAGGATAGGTCCCAATGAATGAAAGGTGTGATCTGGACGATAAGGAGATGTATTATAAAGTTCAGTTAAATTCCATTGATGTTCAAAGGGAAACGGACGGTGTAAAACATCGGGCGGCCAGCATGAATGGCGAACGAAGAATGACTTGAGAAAGGCAGTTGTGGCGAACGACAATGGGCGGCAGCGGTTGTCGTCGAGCTTGCAACGGTGAATGAACCTGCGAACGACGAGCGGGCTTGTGGATGGCTCGGAGTTGCAAACTGTGAACGAGCTTGTAAACAGAGAATGGCCTTCCGAACGACGAGCGGACATGCATACGGTAGACGGCTTGCGAACGACGAACGATCCTGTGAGCTGCGGAAGCTGCGAGCGGTGGACGGGCTAGCGAACTACGATCGGACAGCGGACGGCGCGTGGGCTTGCGGACGACGAACGGGTTTGCGAACGGCGAACGGGCTTGCGAACAACAAATGGACTATGTACGGCGCATGGGCTTGCAGACAATGAACTGGATCATGAACGGCGAACGGCCTTGCGCGCGATGAACGGACAGCGAACGGTGCATGGGTGCGGCCGACGAACGGGTTGGCGAGTGGCCTTGCGAACGACGAATGGACTGTGAGTGGCGCATGGGCTTGCGAACGACAAACGGTCTTGTGAGCAGCCGAAGCTGAGACCGGTGAACGGGTTCGCGAACGCCAAACGGACTGCGAACGGCGTGTGGGCTTGCGAACGACGAACGGTCATGTGAGCGTCGGATGCTGTAAACGGTGGACGGCCTTGCGAACGACGAACGGACAGCGAACGACTTATGGCTTGCGGACGGTGAACAGGTTCGCGAACGGGCTTGCGACGACGAACGTTCTACGGGCCTCTGAGATCTAGGGAAGGAGAGGTTGATGCCTGGCAGGCTTGTTGCGGGAAATGAGTGTGAAGGTCTGTCGATGATGAGTCGCCGTAACGGTGAAACGGTGACAGTGAGAAGCATGGTGTAGTGACAGCAGGAACTGGGTGGATGACAGCAGAATGATGCCCAGAAGACGGACGGCGCGATGGACTTCAAGATCGGCGAACGACGAAGAGAAGAGAATGGTGGGTAACAGGAGCGATGTGACCGTGACGGCAAGGCCTGAACAATAGTCGGGCCAGCGACGGGAGAGACGGGCTCGAGCAGTGATTCTTCAGGTAGGCCTGAACAGCGAGTGGGTGATTGACACAAGGTGAGTGCTTCACTTGCTTCTTGAGCGGGACGAACTGAAAGATGAAGGTCTTCGCTTAGTTAGGATGTCCGTAACCGTGACAAGCGTCGAAGGCAGGGAGGCCAGACAGCTGCACGGATGGTGTTGATTGCGGGGTGAACGGTGCAGTGAACGGTGATGAACGAACGAACGAACGAACGAACGTCGTCTTATAGTAGGACAATCTTCCATCTTGCCCACCATTTGGCCATCTCTGTCCCTCTGTTGTTGGATCCGTCATGTCGAAGGAGGGAAAGGTCGGAGTAGCGAGGGAAGCCATTGTCGTTTTCGTTGTATTGGGGGCAGTTCGCCTTGGTTACACTTGTCGTTATTTCTTCAAATTTCGTTTCAAATACCTTCGTTTGAGCATTGATTCGTGGCTCGGTGGGTTGCTGATGTCTTCGTCGCCAAATGTAATATCGTGATGTGTTGATTGCAGTCGATCATGCATTATACAATTATAAACACGGAGACTTGGTGATGGATGGTTTACGAGTTTAATGCCTTGCGCTGAACGCTTTTACCAGTGAGCGCCCCTGGAGGCGTTTTTACCATACATCAATATATCGAATCTGGATAGGCCAAGCATTACAACATGCACCTCCCCTCAGAAAAAAACACCTCCGTAAAAATATGAATAGGAGGGTGAAAATGACCAACCAGCAACACCACTGTAAAAAAAAAAAACCTGCAAAAAAATAATTCAAATAGGAGTAGGGTAAAACCACTAATCTGCAGGGGTTTTCTGGAGGGTTGCTCAAAAAGGGTTGCTTTACACTTTTTCTCGTACTACTCGTGTGAGAGTGACGAGCTCGGCAAGCTCGCCACTTCCCACTCAGCTGGCCTCAGCAGCCCACCAACACTGGTGAAATGAACAGAACAAACAGAGCTGATACACTCGAGAACGTGGATGCTCTCAGTACATGTAACTGAAATATCTTCCCGAAAGTAAATAAGTTTGATGAACTTTAGCAACTCTCCACAGAGTCATGCTTGTCTAGGGAGGAATGGTCTAGGGTCTAGGGTCCGTAGATTTGTACAGATTTGATTTGCCAACAACTGCAGAAAACTGCAGAAAATTTCCAGTATTATCTTCAGAAGTGTGCTAAATTACGTAAAAAGAACTACAGATAAACTGCATAATTTTTTTTTTTACAGATTAACTGCAGAAATTGTCAGCAGGGTTAGTATACTAAATCCCAGAAATTAGTATTCTGGACATTGCCAGGCAGATTCTGAGCATACCAATCAGGAGGCCAAAATCGCGTGTTGTCGACAAATGGGAAAAATTTGCGTTCAGCACGCGACCTGGGAAAAATAATTTAGGAGTTTTGGACCCCAAGCTCAGAGGTTGGTCGGAGGGGGATGTTTATCGCGCTCCGACAGGCCCGCACATGCTGCCTTATATAAACAAGCACAGGCGTATGTGTGTTGTCATTAAGCCATCCTAGATGTAGTGTGCAGCTCTGCCGAGATCGATCAATGAACACATTACCAGCTCTGTGGAGGGAAGAAGGATATGTCAATCCTATGTTAGGAGTCTACAGATGAACCTAATGTAAAGGTATGGGTTGTTAGGCACCAATAGGGTCTTCATCTATAAATTTCTAGCACTTTACTGAATCTGGTGAGTGACCTGATCCGTCCCAGGAGGCTAGAGTATGGGACGCTAGTGTAAGGTTTGCTATCCTTAAAAAGTCGCAGGTCGCCTTTGGATCCGAATTCCCTTCAAGAGTTAGAGTTGAATAGGAACTTTATTTATTCTCTTGAAAATGTTTTAGTGAGATTTTAAAGCAAAACATCGCTTACATGTCCGAAATATTCTAAGCAACTCACCAGAAATGTGCTTAGACTCCATGACCAATGTTTGAGCTGATGTTCTTTCTTATCTATGTGCTTAGCACTGTCATTACTTGAGATGTTGCAACTCCGCTCCCTCATATTTGAATAAAAAATTAAGTTTGCAAAATGTATGAAGTTTTTAGTAATTCTGTAGCAAAAAAAAATATGAGGGGGTGTGAACTTGCTCCAACAGGGAATTTTATAGTTAACAGTAATAAAGATTTGCATCACGTGAACTTGGATGGGATAGGGATATGATAAATAATCACTGCCCTGTTACAGTAGATAAACAGAGCTTAAGATAATTACTTCAGGAGACTTACTTCATTACTCGGTGATGGGTCGTGGCAAAGCTCGACTTACTCTACGTCGACAAGTAACTCGGATGTCTTGCTTGGATGTCTAGCATTGGCCGCAGTTTGTCAACAAGTAACGCGGATGTCTTGCTTGGATGTCTAGCATTGGCTGCAGTTTGTCAACAAGTAACTCGGATGTCTAGCATTAACCACAATCTGTTAATACAGTTCATTGGCACTCACAATGATCGATACAGGTTTAGGCTCAGTCTTAGTCTTTAGCACGTTACTGCAAACACATCTTGCCTTTACGATGTCTCGTTTATACGGACAACAAGCACTCGACCATATTTTGTCTTGTGTACAGCGTAGCCTTACTACAACTGAAGCCAGGACGCGTATAATTGTTGACTGTGTCCCATTACTCAAAATATGAATGAATATTGCTTTGTCATTTACTTAGTTTGTCAGTGTTTCACCCAGTATTGCTGATTTTGACCTTGCTCAAAG
Organism: Lithobius niger; assembly: GCA_023313725.1. Classification (NCBI taxonomy): domain Eukaryota; kingdom Metazoa; phylum Arthropoda; class Chilopoda; order Lithobiomorpha; family Lithobiidae; genus Lithobius; species Lithobius niger. The sequence continues at coordinate 145,862 of JAHWFP010028624.1, forward strand.
TTATTCTTTGCCATAACATCAGTCTGGGAATGAATCGTCAGTCCAGTTATCATTGCTGCCTAAATGACTAGACTAACTTTGATTGTTGTGGAATGCAGTTACTCCGTTGTATTCCCACATTTCCTAAAGATACTATCTTGCAGTTTTGCAGTCCGGTGGCTGCCGACTAATATCTGATGAATCCTTTTGCCTTCTCGTGCTACTCGTTCAACACTCGCTGTCCTTGAATTGCTAGAATTGGAGCCAGTAGTTTCCTGATAATAAGTCATTGATAGTCCTTGATCATTCTTATTGTGCAGTATTTATAAAAATCTCACTATTATATAAACAAAAAAGAAGCTGATGTCAGTGATTAATTTATACAACAGTACCAGACTATGTAAAGGGGAGTCTGACAGGTCCCAATAGAGAACCATTAGAGAGCTCATTGTCCTTTTTTTTAGCTAGGTCTCAAAAGGTCTTCCCAAATGTGACAAAAATTTCATCATTTTCAATAAGTGTTGCGTAACTGGGACCGATTGTATTCCCCTTTATTTTGAGTGGTTCATTCTCATTGCTACACACTGTTTTACCAAGCTTTCTTTACAAGCAACTTTGGAGGGATCTGGGACGTAAAATATTTGTGCGTAGCTATTGCTTATTGATTATTTTAATACAATTGTATGTACTGCTTTTTTTTCTAATTTTGCTAATACCTGCATCAACTAAGATAGCATAAAAATTATTAACCCTGCTTTGGTGGTTATTTTTGTGCTAGGTAACTCAGTTGACAAATCTTCTTGATGCTCTTCTTCCTTCGGAAGTGAAAGAGCCTGAAGAGATAGAGAGCATTTTTGTAATGGCGGTATATTGGTCTTTGGGGGCAAGCCTACTAGAAGAAGCAAGAGAGAAATTTGATACCCTTATCAAAGGACATGCCACATTTAATCCATCGCCAATGGGCAATAATTGTATGAATCTTCCCCCATGTAAGTCATCTCTGCATAGTATCCTTGACAAGTTTTCCAATTCTTATTGTAATATTTAATGTATGCGTAATGTGATATTCGTGTACGTAACCGTCTTGCCCATAAGCAATACTTTCGAGAGCAAGCACAGTCTGCAGGTGAAGAACCATACAGAAGGAACCATGTCTCCGTACTGTACCATATACTAAAGTAAATGATGGAGTGTCTTGCCAACAACCTGCTCGCTTTTTCTACTCTTTGCAGCTGATTCCAGTCGAGGTTGGAAAGTACATCTTGAAGTAAGAATGTACCATATTCAAGATAGTGGACAGAGGACGAAAGGGACGTGTACATAGGAAATGCATGAATTGCCAACATGGTGGGAGAAAGATCAACCCTATGATCAACGGCTGTGGTCTACATCAAGAGGGCAGTGCGACCTGTTCTTGCTCACTGCAAAAGGAGGTTTCATAACTTTTCAAGGGGTGCCAAGCCCATCATGTGTAGCTGCAACCCATGGGAACCTGCATGGGAAGCTGAATCTTTTGGCAGAATACTATCTAGGGAAAACAATAAGAACAAAATAAGAATTAATGATCTTTGTCCCTCCATTTCCAGGCGATCATGCGTGGAAATTTCGGGGACGGGACTGGCAGCATATGCCTTTCCTCCTTTTTTCCTTCTTCCAGAAAGTTCGATATGTGAGAAGGACGCTGCATGGCACTTCATTTGGATAGCACCATGACTGCCAAAGTCGCCTTATTTTATGGGGTTGATGGAATGGAAAAGGGAAATTCGGTACCTAGATTATTTCAGGGAAGCTCTCTTGTGACAACATCTGGTGAAGACACTAGTCATGTAGGCTCTTTTAATCCTGGATACTTGGAAACTAAACAGAAATGTTTGCAGTCCGATTTCGGCTACCAAATTAAACGTAAGATTCACCATTCACCAGAGCCACACCACTAATTCCAGGTAGATAAAAAGACTTTGCATTAGTTAAAGTTAGTACGTTAAAAGTGTGGTAATAATAAAATAATTACTAATGTGAATGCATTTTTATGACGTTGGGGCTGGAATGTTCAAGCTTTTGCTCATGAAAGTGACTGGCATCATGTTAGAAAGGTCTACTGCTTCACTGATGTAATTATGTTTTGTAATTCTGACCAGTTAGCTCTGGCGTTACTGACTATACAGACATAACCAACAAACCAGTTGGATGGTTAAAGTTTAAAATAAAGTGAAATTAATACTGGTCTACTGTAGTGAAGGTAATTGCTTTTCTACTGTTAATGACGGTTATTTTATTTTATACACGCATATAATGTAAATTGTTTTTTATAGTGACCATGCCAACCATAAAGACTTTGTATGAATTTTTTTATAATTCCGAGACTACTATCTGGGAACCGTGGGTGAAACGAGTTCCCAAGTACGTCCACGATTCGGATAGGACCTTCTCAGAAATTCTGGTTCCAACAGTTGACACAGTTCGTGCCAAGTGGTTGATAGAGCTTATGGTATCTGTAAAACGTCCTACAGTTTTGATCGGCGAGACTGGCACATCGAAGACTGCCACGATTCAGCATTTCACTCGACACTTGGATCCAGATATATATGCAAGTTGCTCAATTGTGTATTAAGTCACATTGCATAAAAAACTTCCATTTTGCTTTTTTGGTAATTCTAACACTAATATGTAATTTCTAGATTGTGTTGAATGTGAATTTCTCATCACGAACTACATCTATGGATATACAGCGTACTCTTGAGGCCAGTGTCGAGAAGCGAACTAAAGACACTTATGGGCCAGTAATGGGCAAAAGGTTATTGGTTTTTATAGATGACATGAATATGCCTCAGGTATTGAGCTTGTACTCCCCATTTTACTTGGATCATATTATGCAACAATGTGTCAACCCTCGATTAAAATTGTGAACATTAGGTGCTTCAAAAAAAAAACAAAATAACATCAAAATTGATTCAAGCCACATTCAATTGCTGCCATAAATAGAGACAGTTATATCTGCTTGATTTAGGATGAGCTACATGGCACACAACAACAGTACCGGTATGCCAAACCACAGACCAACACTTGCATGTTCTTAGCACTAGTCCCTTCCATTTGCTGTAGAATCAAACCAAGTTAGTGTAATACAATCTAAAACCCTTTAACCCGTACACCACACCAGTATACCTAACCATTCTTTATTTAACAGTTAATTGTTTCTTGCACGCTAGCTAAGTATGACCCGAACCAACAAGCTGTGTTCATGAAGATATTAGGACTACAATAATAGCATTAGTACATACTTTTGTAAAACGTCATCTAATCTGAAAAGCAATTGGGGGAAGTTATTAGATATGGTGAAAAACAAGAAGTATCGGGTTTTACATGCAGTGTATTTATTGTTCCCTGCTATTATAGAAAACTTCAGGCCTAAAAAAACCACTTCCAGCCTTTATTACCCAAATAATGCAAAATCTTCTGCAACATTCTGAAATTCGTAATTGTTGATGAGCTGGTCAGTGATTTTAGTGTTTTAGTAATACAAACTTGCAACCCTGCTTCCTGTACCACTCTGCACAGGGAGATGTGTTACCTAGTTTTTTTTTTTTTTTTAAATGAAACTCGGGACAACAGAATAAAAGGAATGCAGATTTATACAACTGTAAATAAATATACACATAAGTGAGACACTTACAATATACATCTCGTAACCATTGCCTAGAGCTGTAAATATCTATCTCCTTTCTGGTAGAAAAATAGGCTTACACTTTAATTCCTTTCTCTTCCGTCTCCTTATTAATTATGTACACAACAGCACTAACGGATATTCCAGAAGGTGGTTTAATGGAGAAATAAGACCAGCTTATTTAGTCTCTGTTTAATTATAGGCTAGGCCTACACCCAAGAACCTTAATTAATTCTCAATTAATTTTATTAACCTTAATTATTTTCAAGTTTTTAAGGATTCTAGATTCTTCTTTTACCCAGTTTTATTTTACACCCTTACTAAAGCTGTAAACTACGGTATACTGCGTCTTCATAACCCTTTCCCCGTTACCAAAAATTATTTACCCAACCCTTCCTCAAAATTATCGTTTTAAGCATGCCGTATAAAACAATTTAGGCTTTGGAAACAAGTCAACAAAATAAATACACCCAAATATTATGCCCTCTTTAGTTGCGGTACTTGACGTGAAATTCGGATAATGTTCAAAGGTGTAATTCGAAATTTTGAAAACAGTCACACACAACGCGGCTCGCCATGACTAACTTACGTAGGCTACACAGTTTTATACTCACGACCGTCTTGTTAACCGCTGCGTCGGTCTTCAATTAAATTGTCCACAGTTACGACGAGAATGAATAGGCTACCGTGCACTCCTTGCGAAAGTCATTATGGCTTACCAGCCGTCGGCGAAACGAAAGCAACTCCACCTCAACCACTGCTTTGCCGTCTTGAAATTCAGGAACGCTGTTGTTTTGCCGGCCCGCCATCTTGTTTTGCCGCTCCTTGACAAGCGTGCGATGAATGCAGCAGGCCAACCAAATTTTCCTTCCTTCCTTTGGTTTCGCAGTGCTTGGAAAACGAAGTTTGCTTAAAGAAAGATTTGAAGTGTTACATTTCGGACTGGCACGTTTTGGCAGACGTCATAGTACGAGAGACGACATCGAAGAAGAACCTGGATGCATGTTGCCGACTAGTTTTAAGCAACGCGCTTTCACCAGTCACGTGGCACACGTTTCTTCACATGGCGAGCTCACTAGATGTCACTTCACATGGCGAGAAAACTTTTGGAAACCAGTGGCGCCATCTCTGATTTGGCCACCTAACTATTTTTTATTTTTCGTACCGCAACTATATTGTACCGCAACTGTAATTAAATACAATAAACTACCCAATTTCAAAATAAACCCCGTTTTTAAATTTTCCTTTTTATATTTTTTTGTTATTTTAAGCATTAAACGTTACAAACTTGTTATTTCGCACGCGGTACTGTAAGTGTAGCCTAGCTCTTCAGGTTTTAGTTCAACCCTTTTATTTTAATGTATTATGTCGTTCTTTTTTCATTCTTGTACTTTTATTACATAACTAGCCAAAGACTTTAGTTTAACCCTTTTATTTTAATGTGTTATTTCTTTCTTTTTTCATTCTGGTCCTGTTATTGCATAACTAATCAGTGTTGCACTGTTGAAGTCATCTCGTACGTATTTTGCAATAATATACATATAAGAAGTTTATAATCCATGGTGGCTTTATATTTTTAATGATTAAATGTTGAATTTACATAGCTCCCTATCACTTTGGTAACAGTTTCATCACACTGGTAAATGATAATACAAATTCTTAAGAATTTTGTGTTTATTGTTGCTTTGATAGGTTGACACGTACGGGACGCAGCAGCCGATAGCTTTACTGAAAACGCTGTTTGAAAAAGGTGGAATGTATAACAGAGGAAAAGATTTGTCATGGAAGTATTTAAAGGACATTGGGTACTTAGCTTCTATGGGAAAGGTACCATAATTCTTCAGATTTGTTTAATGCTTTGATGTATATGTTGTCTTGTGTACCAATTTTGTAAAAGACACTAAGTGTACATAGTGTACGTTTTTCCATTGCCAGGTGCTTAGTGAAAACTTATGTGAGGGTAAAATGTGATGGGCTGTACTGCGCAAATGATGAATTTCTAAGAATTCATTTTCATTTTGAAAATACTAAAGTGGGTGGAATGAGGGTAATTAAGAGGGTCATTGAGATGCTTTTAAAATGACAAGGTTCCGGCACGTTTCTCAGAATGCCGAATGAATTCCGAGTTTCAGTAGCTGATGAATCGTAGTAGGGGAGTGAGACGAATGCGCAGCAGAATGGAGGAGGAGGAGGAAGGAGGAGAATGCCTTGCACAGTATTAATAATGTTAGAGAGGGAGTGTACAGTGTTCCATGTGGAGACTGCTACGCTGTCTTACTTTTGGAGAAACGTGGAAGGGCGTAAGGCAGCACATGACAGATACCAGGGGAGGAGTGATGGAAAGGTAAATATCACAACAACTGCTCTGGCATCGCAGTCCACCACATGGAAACTGAGAACAACATTGATTGGGAGAAAACGACCTTCATTCCCTAAAACTCGAGAGATAAACACCTCCGCTGCCTAGAATCGATGGCCATTGTTGAGGATGAGACTGACTGAAATGATTTTATGAATATACAACCTCCATTTACGCCAGCTGTTTAATATTTGGTGAACAGTGATCTGCGAGCGAGACTGAATACCCAGCGGAGCTGCCATAATTACCGGAGGCTGCGTAGGCAGGCTGATTTAAATAAATGACGAGCGTGCTTGATGTGAATCCGAAGCTAAACACAAACTTTTTAAGCCTGGTGAAGACAGTAGGAAGGAAACCTTTACAGTTATTTTTATCGAAACTATCGAAAATTTGCGCCGAAATATTGAATATATTCCTGTTTTTGAGGTTGTGCTTAGTGAAGATGGAAATTTTCATTTTCATCTTAAAGTGAAAGCTCCATTATAATTAATGGAGTGTATTGCTCTACTGGTTTTAAGTGTATCTAACTATTAACTATTGTAGTACCATGCACATCCACCAGGGGATGTTTCAGTTGTCATAATAAACCTATGTTTAGTATACAGCGCCACTTGTCAGACGCTCCTCTTCATCTACGTGTTACAGAACTCCATGTGTGCGTGTGTCTCATGTCACGCTGGCTAAGGCCACACTCGGTAATCCCTATGAGCCGATATTACAATGGCGACAAGTTGGAAGTAAATTAATTTATAAACTTAACTTCAATCAAAGTAAACATAAAACCATTGTTCCCCTGGCGCACCCGTGTGCAGGTGGGTAACCCAGGAGAGTTTATTCTAGTTGATATCTTTATTCTGGCTCCTTAAAACCTTAAGCTGGTTGGGATAGGAATTTGCTATTTTCAGGTACAGCTGAAGTTCTTCCAGCCGGCCGCCGCGCACGGCCTCCTCGAAATCACCGGCTAAGATCAAGGAGGAGTAGGAATGGCAAGGACTGAGGACTCAGAGTGACAGTCATCATGCTACCAAATGGTATTTGGTTGCCCAACGCTGGGTAGAATCTTATCTCCCCAGTTGGGGTGAAGTTTAAAAGCTTACAGTGCTAATGCCTCGCTATTGAAGAGCCCCACAAAAGTCCTGGCATTGGGCGATAAGTCTGTCCTCCTGTCCGGTGTTTTTCAATTTTTGCAGGAGATACAGATTTATGACAAGATTTAGATTAGGGGTTTGAATAATATCTCTGTAATGTGTGGTGCAGTGGCAACCCGGACCACTGCACTGTGACTGAGGTTGGCGCTAATGACCAAGCTGTCGACGCGCCATTAAGCCTCATCTCCCCCCCTCCTGGCATTACTGCAAGGCGACGAGGGGGTACGTAGCGAGCCTGCCTAAGGTGAGTTAAGTTTAGTGTTCTTTTAACGTGGCATTAGAGTGTACAAATATTGTTAAAATATTTTCGGGTAAAAACCTTGGTTACCTCTGTTAAAAAGAGGCAAGCCTGTGAAATAAGTGGTTGTGTTTAAAATGTGAAATTGGGTGTGAAAAGGTCACATAACAAACCTACATGTGCAAAAAGTTTGAAAGATTTAAATTTTGTTATTATTATGACACAGTGACGAAGCGAGAAGTAGAAGAAAAATCTGGTATCATCAATTAGGAAATTAAGGGGTAATAACGTTAGCTAGCAAGTTTTGAAAGGCTCACACATCACTGTGAACATCTAGAGCACGAACTGTGAGTATCAAAAGTTCTCTGCGAACCCATAATCATTGAATGTAGTGCAAAACATTCATCAGTAGACATTTCCAAAACATGAGGGAAAAATGGTGCATTTGTTTCACTAAACCGGTTTGAAACTGGATGACCTAGTGCGAACCAAGTTTACAAACAGAGTGGACCTGGATCAAAATTTCTGAATTTTCAAACACACATTTTTCTCCCCTTAATATCAATGGCGGCTCGATGTCAAGAATGTGAAAATAAAATAAAAACGAACGAATGTGACTTTTTTAACCTGCAATATTTGTAAAGGTAAATATCGCAACAACTGTTCTGGCCTAGCAACTGGAACTTTAAGGATGTGAAGAAAAAAAAAGATGAGTGGATCTGCAAAAGATGCAAGAAACAAATAGCTACAACAGGAAATCAAGATGTGGAAAAAGACGAAAAACCTGACGAAGAAGATGACAAAGATGCTGAAAGGAACCATGACAAACAAACTGAAAACGATGCAGATAATCTAAGACGCATTGAACACAAAATTGATGAGGTACTGAAAATGAAATCAAAGATTAACAACATCGATATGATCATGAAAAGCATAACCTTCATGGAGAAAAAGTATGAAGAAATCAAAAAGGAAAATGGGGAAATCAAAAAAGAACACCTAGAACTAAGAAAAAATTTGCATTTCTTGAAAGCAAGACTGACACAAACCAAATCTGTGATTGTAACACTACGGAGATAAAAACGAAGTAAAAAAAATAATGCAACATCAAGAAGAATATGACCAATACAGCCGAAACAAGAACATGGAAATATTTGGGGTAGAAATGGAGAAAAACAAAAATATGAACGATACGGTGTACCGAATTGTAAACTACTCACAACTGGAAAACTCTCAAGATGTGCAAATAGAGAAAGCACACAGAGAACAAATCAAGACCAAAATCTATTTTAATACAGTTTAGAAGCCGCGAGTATAGAGATGCATGGCTAGAAAAAGCATTACAAATGACGACCTCTTCAACAACGAACACCTTACTCCATTCTTCAAAACATTAATGTGAAAAACAAAGCAAGAAGCAAAACAACATCATAAATATATTTGGTTTAGAAATGGCAAAATAAATCTTTCAAAAAACGAAATCGACAAGCAGGTGACAACAGTGAAAAATGAAGATGATCTGGAAAACTTGGTGAATGACATTCAAAAACATCAATGATAAGTCTGGAAACCGAAAATAACACTGATCACGAAGATAATGATACATATCATAACGAATAATTTTGAAGATCTCAAGAAGCATTTCTTTCGTTACAACAACTGAGCAAAAACATTCTAAGTATTTACATTTAAATATCCGTAGCTGTAGATTAAATAGGGATGTCATCATGCTAACAGAAATTAACATAAAAGATGAAGAAATTAAACTCTACAATATCAGTTTTCTGGAATTTAGCATGTGTAAGAATGAAGCAAGAGGTGGAGGAATCTTGGTATTCATCAGAGAACAAAAAATTACGAATTACACTTGTGACAAAATTAAAATTGAAATAAATGACGCTTCACTTATAAAATTTAACAATAATAACCAGAAATACACGTCAATTGTTATATATAGAAAGCCATCTTCAAGCAGAATTATGTTTGTAAAACACCTTAAAACATTATTGAAAAAACTAGACAAAGAAAAAGATGTAAATATTATTATTGGTAGGAATATCAACTTTAACTTACTGAAAATACACAAGATGTTTAGGAAAAACAAGTTATAGAGAGATTTGAAATAACATAAAAAAAGCAGACAAACTTATAAGCTAAACAACAAAAATATAACTAGAAAATGCAGACTGGAGTTTTTTTAAAACAGCTCACTGACCCAAATCGAATATGCGTAAATAGAATCTAGAATTAACCAAATATATAGCCGTAATAAAATTATAGTTAAGAAAGTAGCAGCAAAAAAAAACAAGTTTAAAAATGAATGGATGGATACAAAGCTATTTATTAGCTATAATTAACGCAAAAAATGCTCTTTGGAGTAAAATCTAAAATTAAAACAGCGAGTGAGAATTTAATAAATGAGTATAAAAAAATGAAAAAAAAACAGGTATAGAATTGCACTAAACATGCAAAAGAGGAGTTCTACAATAAATATTTCTATGAAAGCAAATTTGGAATAAACTAAATAACATACTTGGCAAAAATACGAATAGAGTAAACATTGATGAACATTTTAAAGAAACTTTTAAGAATGTATCGATTAAAATGTTTGTAGTAAAATGGGAACAAGTACCAAAACTTAAAAACAATAAACTAAGAAATATTAAAAATAAAGAAAAGATTTGTGTTAAGCAGACCTTCTCCAATAAAACGATGATCATAGATGGCCCCACAAATTATGAATTGTTAAACGATGATCATAGATGGCCCCACAAATTATGAATTGTTAAAAATTATTAATGATTTGAAAATTAAATTCTCTACAGTTCATGATGGCTTTTACATTGAACATTTTATCAAAACAAAAGAATACACTATACTTTATAGAAGTTTAATAAATTCAATCACTGACACAGAAATTTGGCCCGATAAATTAAAAATGCAAATAATCAGACCAATATATAAGAAAGGGAATAAACTGGACTTTGATAATTACCAATCAGTTGCACTTTTGCCTGTTTAATTAAAATTATTGAAAAGTTTTTGCGACAAGAATCGAAAGCTTTCTACATAAGTTTAATATGATTAGTAAAAAACAATATGGCTACCAAAAAAACAAAAGCACTATTGGTGCATTAACAAGAATAAATAATAATGTTACTAGGGCACTTAATAAAGGGATATTTGTTGGTGCTATTCTTATTGACCTGACAAAAGCATTCGACACGCTAGACAAAAACATCCTCATCGAAAAACTTTATAAAATTGGCATAAGAGGAAAAATAATTAAAATCCTAATTAGCTATCTAAATAATAGAAAATGTAGCGTAAAAATAGATAACACGTGTAGTGAATGGTTAGATGTAGAATATGGGGTGCCACAGGGCTCAACCTTAGGACCACTGTTGTTCATTTACCTAAATGATTTAGACGAAATAACCTGGAACACATACCTGACATTATATGCTGACGACATCTTTATGCTATCTATAAACACAAATGAAATGGATATGATAAAAAAAACCTACAAAACGACTTCAATAGAATTAACCAATACTTCGTTGAAAATGAACTATATATAAACAAAGATAAAACTCGTTATTTACACATTTTAACTTCTCATATGAAAGTTAACATCAACAATAATATTAAGCTGCATGAAAATAATCGTAACAATTTTGAGAACTGTAATTGCCCATTCCTAAATAATGTAGCCAAAACTAGAAACCTATGAATTGAAATTGATAAAAATTGGAAATTCTATGATCATATCAAAAAACTAATTAGGAAAATACGACAAAATATTCCAATGTTGTACAAAGTAAAACACATAATAAACCAAAAAATTAACAAACCTTGTATGACACATGGATTATATCACAAGTAAGGTATGCAAGTAACATTTATTGTTCAACGTCAAATGGATTAATTTTAAGACTGCAGAAAGTATTGAATAAAGCTGTGAAAGTACTGTTTAGAAACTAGGATAGTAAGACAACTAACGATATCATAAAAGAAAACAATATACTATACCGCAAGCAGATTTTTTAATATGGCATAATAACCCAAAACTATTTTGAAAATGAATTTAAAACACCAATAGAAAGGAACACGCGAAGAAATAAGAATTGGTTAAAGGCACCATTATGGACTAACTCGTATGCTAAAAGAAATATTAACTCTTAATACCGACCATTTTTAATAAAATTCTCCTTTGCCGTAGGAATTACAATTGCAAACACATAATGAAAAGAGAAATAAAAAATGGTTGATATCAGAACAATAGGAATAAAAAATTTCACAAAGATGAAACAGGGTGGATTAGGATATTTTAACATTACCAGTGTAAATAACTTGTGTAGAGAAAACAAAAATAACTTGGAATCGTTAACAAAAGTGTTTGTTGCTATGCAACCAGCAAATCTGTATCCTACACATACAAACTCCTTGTGTTTCATGTAGTAAGTTTAATAAATTATTATTATGATTCAGTGTTAAAATTGAAAAAAAAGGGCTGTCCGAATTTGCAAACTTATGTAAGAGAGTTTAAAGTGTAAACCCAGAGAAGTAACATACATAAATGGTATTCATTGGGGTTTGAATTCACGTTGAGGTTAACAGTAAAATTGTTCAACTATTCATTTGAGGGTTTTCATTCCTTAGTAGACTGAGCTAAGTGTGATAATGTGTTGTTTTAAAGCTTAGTCTTAACTGCAGTGTGACTAATGCTTTTTTTATGCCTGTCAGACTTACTTTTGTGACAGAATTTCCTTAAGGCATTCGTTGCCGCTTCCGGCAAGCGGTTGAGTATTATATGTTTAAAGTGTTTATTAACTGGAGTTAGCACCTTTTGTTAAGAGTAAACTAGCTTGTTGCTGTAAAAACCGTTGGTCTAAAAATTAGTAAAGAACAAGGAAGTTGTTGTTAAAAGTCTTTGAATTTAACTTAAAAAGTAGTTTAACTAAGTAACGCTTTATTGATAAAGCATAGTTTAAAAGCTAGCTAGTATCTAATTGGTCCTCTCTTTACTGCTTATGAGCAGCGAGGACAAGTTAGAAGTCAAATTTAAAGATGCAGTCTGGAAAAGTAGTCATGAGTGGTTGGAAAGTTTAGACGACACTTTAACTCTAGTTCTAAAATCTTGAAACTAGTAGTTTTTTGAGTATTAACGAAACACTTCATGAAAGCGTCAACATTTGACAAGCAGTTATTATGCGTCCAACAATGGCTCGTAAGAAACTTGATAAGTTTGAGTCAATTATTGAAACTTGGTCAGTTTATTTTGAAAGAGTTTAACTAAACTGCCGACTATGATATTCCGGCTGATAAACAAGTAACTTTTGCTAACTAGTGTCGGAGCTAAGACATATGGCTTGCTCTGGAATTTGTTGTGTGCACCTGTAGCCCCAGCTAGTAAAACTTTGGCTGAGCTTAACTTCTTGCTTACCACAAATCTGTGCCCCAAACCTAATTATTTATGCGAACGCGTCACATTCCAAAAGCGTGAGCAGGCTTCAGGTGAAAGTATTGCTACCTATATTACAGAGTTAAAAAGGTTAACACTTCAGTGTAATTTTAGTGCAAAAGTTGGAACCAAGCTAGAAACAATGTTAGAGACCGATTTGTAGCGGGACTCGAGCAACTGCTAGCTAAGGACCCTGATACTCTTGACTCTCAAGGATGCCTGCAAGTTGGCTCTCACCCAGGAATTGGTAGAGAAGAATGTGATTCACTGACTGTACTCACTTTGTAAAAAACAAACGTCCTGGTAAATCACGTGAAGGCTGTTAGTAGGTGCAAAAAGCATACGTGCTCAGCCTGCGGGATTGTTGGACATCTGAACCCCATCTGTAGGTTTAGCAAACTTGGAAGGGACAGCGCGGTGTCCCAATCTAATAAACCGAAAATGGGGCAAACGACCAGAAGAAAGAACACCACAGTTGTACAAGGAAAAAAAGCACATATTATAGAAGAATCAAAAACAGACGGCATAAATTGTGAGGAAACTAGCCCTGAATCTAGTCCTGACAGTGAAATTAACACATTGACATAGAGAGAATGGAAATGGATTGTGCACCTCAATGGTAGAATTACTGTTAGAAGTTGATTCGGATTCAGATTCAACTTTGTACCTTCTGGTTGGCACTACAGATACTTTTCCAGTGTAAAACTAAAGCCTACCTGCATTACTATTAAATCTTGGGTTGGAGCTGGGGTGAAACCTTTGGGTACTGTAAACTTAAATGTCACCTTTAACAACCATACAGAAAGTTTCTTTGCTGTAATTGCCCATGTTGAGCAACCAGCACTCCTAAGTTGCAATTTGATGGCAAAATTTAATCTGGACATAAATCATTTCTATGATGTTGAAGTTGATAATCTTGAAGCTGTTATACAGGATGCTAACTTCCTTACTGACAATGACGTCTTTGCTAGATTTCGTTACCTATTTTCGCCGGGTTTTGGCACCTTCAAAGCCAAAATCAAACTTAAAGCTGACGCTGTTCCAAAATAATATAAAGCTCCACCTGTACCCCTAGCTGTTAGAAACAAGGTTGAGGCTGAAATCAACTGACTAGTTCGGGATGTCGTTCTTAAACCAGTTTATTGCAGTGCTTGGGCAACACCCACAGTCTTAGTTTTCAAACCTAATAGGATAGTGGGGGATTACTCCGGCACAGTAAGTCCACAGCTGGAAATAGAGCATCATCCCATGTCTAGGGTGGAAGATATGTTCAGTCAGCTTGTCGGTTGGGATATCTTTTCGATTATCGACCTCTCAGATACATTCCTGTAGATAGAGCTTGACGAGGAGTCAAAGGCACCCTTAACAATAAACACCTGTTTAGGCACATTTCAATGGCAAAGGGTCCCTTAGGATTGGGTAGTGTTCCGTGCATTTTCCAAAAGCAAATGGAAACGGTGCTGAGGGACATCCCTTTACCCAACCCTTTCGTTGACGATATTATAGCTAGTGGAAAAGGCAAGGAGCACGGTGCCACCGTCCTCAAAGTATGCTCTGCGCTGTAGGAGACTGGTATTAAAGTTAAAGCTAAATGCAAGCTCAGCCAAAGCAAAAATCAAATATTTAGAGTTTCAACTTGACAAGTCGGGGATCTCTAATTTGCCCGAGGTATTTGATGTTATCAGGCTAGTGCTCGAACCTTCAAATATCACTGAACTTAAATCCTACTTAGGTTTCATGAACTTAGAACTTAGGTTCCATGCAGGAGTGGAGTAAAGAATGTTCAAATGCTAGGGTGGCGCCACAGGGGGGGGGGGTGGCAGGGGCTGCCCGTTGGGGGAGCCTTGCCCCACCCCCCTTCCGTGTCGGGGAGTGACTGAGATTGTCGTCGGGGAACAACCGGCAGACGAAATCTACATGACATATAATTCGTAAAATTTCGGGGGAAAAAGGTCAAAATACAGTTGCCGTTTTGTTTGCCAGTAGTCCTACTGTTGCTACCTCATCACCTCCATAATATTTAAAAGTTGTCTTAGTTAATGCAGAAAAGCTAACTAAATATGTATAAAGCTAAACTTGTTACGGTTTCTAGCTTGAATTCATGATACCAATGAACTGAGCGAAAATCGTGTACAGTAAGTTGCTAAACTGAAAATTAATTTGCTGCCTTAGACCGTCAACGCCATGATTTAACAGACATCTTAGTTATGAGACACGTTTGGGATGCCAACGCTTTACCAGTTATCGCTAAAAGAAGGCCCGATTTTAAAAGCCCAACGCACAACGCGAAGGTTGTGAGGGGCAAACACACCCCAAACAAACGGAGCAATAGCAGCCCAGTGGTCAAGAGTCCCGGCTTCCCAACCAAGAGGACGCAAATTCAACTTCAGCATCTAACCAATACAAAACTAAAAAAAAATTCACGGTGTTCTCAAATGGCCGTATACCTTTGAGGTCCGACTGTGTGTTCTTGCTATAGTTATAGCCGAAACGTCAGCTAAATATGTACAGAAAAAGCTTTCCTTCCAAGTTTTCGTCAGTTGAAGTCTAATGACAATTAATTCCATAAAAACCGAGCAAAGAATTAAAATTGAAGAATAGTTGGCGGTTTAATTTGCTAGTAGCTCTTTTCCTCTTAGCCCATCGCCACCGTGATTTAAAACTAATTCTCAGTTAATTCAGGAACGTCATCTGAATCTTCCTCTATTTGAAAAGTAAGCAACAATACTTTTCAAACCTAAATTATAAGTGTTTGTTAACATTAAATTAATTTTTATATTATTTAAATTCACCAGTTAATTTAATTTGTAAATAAAATATATTAAAAAAAAAAAAAAATTTTGGTCACAATTAGGTTTTAACGACCTCTCATGCTAAAGAATTTTTACGAAAAATATCCAAAATTTGCTTAACAATGTCGTGCAAACGTGTCTCGGGAAGCCGAAAATAGGCCCTCAAATAACGTAAAGCGCGCTCCCCCAGACCCCCAAGCTGGTTTTGCCGTGCCCCTGCTAAAGTGGATCATATTTCAATTTTTAAAATGTTCATTTTATTTGCCCCCCCCCCCCGCCCCCCTGTCGGGGAATCATTGCCCCCCTACCTGGAGTTGGCTGGCGCCATTACTGTTCAAATGCAGTGCAAGAGGCAAAGGCAGCTTTCCTTAAATCTAAAGTTCTAGCACACTTTGATCCAGCATTACCCATTAAACTTTTGCGTGACTCAAGTCTTGTAGGAGTTGGTGCTGCATTGGTAAATATTACGCCCTTAGGCGACGATAGCATATAGCTTGTGGTTCAAGGCATTATCTTTGGAGTAAAGAGATTCCCCCATTACTTGTATGAAAGAAGGCAAACAGATCAGAAGCTTTACTGTGGGTGTTTGGCAGTAAAATATCCGTTCCACTTACGGCTTCTACATGCATCTAGCACTGAGTGTTATACCTGAATGGATAAGATTTTGAACTGCAGCACACTCTGGTAAAGGTAATTTAGCAGCGGACTTTTTATCCTAAATGCCTGTGCCCTATGAGCCTTCTTCCAAACAGCCAACTGTTTGGCGAGTCAACGAAGCTTGAAATATTTGAATCACTTCCGATTTTCGCCGACCAGCTCAACAAATTCACTTTGAAGGATAAAACACTTTCAACAGTGTATCGTTACACCAATGATGGCTGGCCAGACAAAATCGAAAATGAAAGTTGAAATTATTTTTCATTCGACGCTATGTATTTATCCTAGAGGGCAGTGCAATTTTCTTGGGTCACAGACTCATAATTCCTGAGGGGGCGACAAGTGCTAAGGGAATTACATTAGGCCACTGTGGCATTGTTCGAATGAAGGCACTTGCTTGTTCTCGGTTATGGTGACCAAAAATTGACGTTGACCTCGAGAATATTGTTAAAAGTTGTCAGCCTTGCCAAATAAATGCAGACACTGGCGTAACTGGTAAAAAGCATATCTAGGAAAGGCAAGGAAAAAGTTTTTCAACATGGGAGATGTCCACAGTAAATTCCCGTTCGCTTATATTAAGTATAGGGGTCGACCGAGCCGCAAAAAAGCCAAGTCCAAGTAATTATGAATACCCACCGAGCTGAGTCCGAGTAGTAAAACCGGGTTGTAGATTTTCAATTTTTTCTTTAAACTTTAATATGCAGCTTTTTTAGTTTGGTTTTGTTCTTTTTTTTTGCTTTCATTCATTTTCATTTTGGTTTCGCCCAGTTTTGTATTGCGCATAGTATAACAATGAACGAAAGCAAAATAAAAGTGGACGAAAGCAAAATAAAGGACGAAACCAACTTTAAAAAACTGTAAATTACCAGTAATTCTTTCTTCCAAATTTTTTAATTATAAATTTTACGTTAATAAAGTGAAGTCAAAAATTAAATTGACCAGCAATTCTTTGTTCAAAATTATTTAATAATAAAGTGAAATGAAAAATAAAATGCATTTTGGGTTACTTTGTCTCCGTATAGGTCTATGTTGGCTTTAAGGAAAGATAAAATGGAAATGAATTGAACAAGCTTACTAAGTAATTAGTAAAATTTCCATTAGGCCTGCATAAATGAAAGTTGTGCTTGGACCGCAGCACTCGAGGGAATGTCAATTTGGGGACGGGAAGGGCAAGCCTCCATATACGGCGTTTGCATCGTTTCTCAACTTTGTGGCGCTTTGGTTTTGTTAAAATTATTTAGCGCAACTGACATGCGGAAATTATATTTTTCTTTACACTTGAAAAATCGTTTCAGGTCTTGGGGTTTGGTTAACAAAAACGACCAGTGATGTTTTACCTAATTTCAAGGCACGTACGAAAATTAAAATACGTGTTTCAAGTTTCAGAAAATTATTTTCTGGTTTTGAGTGTTGCTTATTATCCACATACTGTTTGGCATGATTTTAACATGGCCGCCATGGTTCCATTCAGATTTCACGGAGGTGTTTGAGTATAGCTCATCGTTGAAAATCACGAGAAACATGAAGTTTCAAAACAATAAAAAATTAAAAGCGCAACCACAATGCAAAACTAAAAAACAACCTATAAACCTTCACACTATCGCATCAGGTGAGAACAACGTTAAATAGCTTAACAAACGCCGACTTTTGGACGCATGTTCTTAAAACGGAGATTTTCAACTGTAGTTCCTTACCGCCCGTAATTAGAAAAAAATCATTCTCTAAAACTATTACAACCATTTACTTTATTTTTTTTTGTGTGCAAGTAGTTGTGGGGTTCTCCATAAAGTAAAATGAAACTATAAAAATAAAAATAATCTTTTCAACAAATGATTAATACCCTGTTTGTACTCGGTCGAAATTTTACCGAGTCTGAGCCGGGTCAAAAATAGCAATACCCGGTACCGGGTCGGGTATTTCCCCGGACTCGGTCGAACCCTAATTAAGTATAATACTACTAGCTCTAGTTTAATTAAAGTTTTTCAAGATCTGTTTGCTACTTACAGCCTGCGCCAAACCGTCGTGTCCAATAACGGACCTCAATTCACTAGCGCGGATTTGGAATCATTTATGAAAATGAATAGCAAATGAATCATGTGAAAACACTTCTTTACAGGCCATGCCAAAATGACAGTGCTGAAAACACTTAATTTGGTCCGTAATTTGCAACGAAGCTTGAAAACTACTCTAACCCAAGGCGTAAATGTAGAAAAAGCATTGACTAATTACTTAATGCAGGCACGAAATGTCCCATACTGCACCATACTACAGTTCCCATCGAAGCTTTTCCTCATACGAAATGTCTGTTTGAGGCTATCGTTAATGTTTCCGGGTACACAGTTAAAGGGTGAAAATTCTCAGTTAAAATCAACAAGTGTCAAGTCTGAACTAACCTTTGAAATTAGAGACCAAGTCTACTGTACTGACACAAGACCAAATGCTAAATACGGATAGGAGCGGGGAAATTTATGTCCAAAGGTAGCAACCTATAACTTTGCGTAAAAATTAAACCCACCCAAGTTTGGCAAAAACACGCGGAACAAATATGTTGCAGGAAACTGGATGGTGACGTATAACGCCAAAATGTTACGATCTGGCAAGAAAACCCGCTTTTCGAAGTATCAGCGGGTCGCAACACTGAACGGGGAGGAAACGAAAAAGTTAACTAGAAACATAAACATTCCTATTACCCCAATTGGAGAAATTACGACTGCTCCACAAACAAATATCAATAAAATGCCGAGAAAATGCGTGGGGGGAGAAAATATATCTGCAAATAACGATTTCCCTCGTTGTTAACCTGGTACTAATGCCGACGTTCCGTCGCGCCCCCTGCAGAAATGCTACAATTGAAGCGTGATGCTCCGTTAGAAACCATAATTATGATAGCTGTAATTAGTAACACTTTGTTACTTTGTTGGCAGCCAACCAATTTTTTTTTTTTTTTTTTTTGGTTTACGTCAATTTTGGCTTAGTTCCCTTGGTTTAATTTGTTGGAATTTGTGTTATGTTAAGAGAGTATACATAACGGTTTTGTGAGGGGGGCTTACCTGCACGCCACTAACGCAACCTCACTCTCCCTCCTGATTAAGCATCCCCGTGCTTGATGAATGAAACAAGTGGTTGTAGCCTGCCGCTGCTGCGAGCAGTCGTGTTGTAAGTTGCTCTTGGATTAAATAATTGTTAATGTTATTTCGTGCTTCTGATTCGCTATCCGGGAGAAGTGAAGCATAAACGTAACATCTGGCACCCGTACAGGGACGTAAAATTTTTTGGAAGCCTTGGAAGAACTTTCCAGTGAAGTTTGTGTTGATAAAGTTAGTGCGACGGATGCAAGATTCGAACGACGCTAATGGTTTGGCGCTTCGTGGAAAACGGCGGTTGCAGTTTGACTAACCTGTGAGTTAAAACTCTGTCGGTTGTTTTGCAATTAACTGTATTTTGCTTAAGAAAGGTTCTGCACACTACTTGTGACCAAGTTGGAGCCGATTTACATTGCGTGTTTAGACTTGTTATTCTCATGGAAGAAAAAGGACTGTGTTCGTGCTATGCCTATCGTCATGGATTTCTTTGCGGCTGCCTATGCATTTCTGCGTCGTATTTTCGTGCTGCGAGGTTGCTCGGAGAAACTGCGGCCGTCCCTTCGCACCACAATTTGCAGACTCGACTGGGAGATCGAAGTTCTTTCCGCACGAACTGCTCTCTGCTAAAATGTTGTGGCGTTTTGCATTGGAATTTTGTGTCGTTACTTATGGTCATTATTAAGATTTTGACTAACGGTTCGGTCACCAAGCACCGATGTTTCTACTTTCCGCGCCTACAATTTCATGTCCAGGATCGTTTTATTGTTCTCACGGACAATGAGTTGGAAATGCAGTTGGCTGGACAGTTCTATATTCCCTTTCCGAGTGTGCAGTGCCAGTACACGCTTAGATTCCTATTTTGGGCACTACAGACCTGCAGACTGCTTCAGCCACAGCCGCTTAGCGTATGCAGTTTGGATAACCAACGTATTTGCTGGATTTGGGAGTCGCTGCCCAAGAGCTTTCTGGAAAAGAAGGAGGAGTTTTCTGGTCACCATCACACCTTCTATGGGATGACGGTTCAGTGTCTCACTGCGGTTCAGCGTTCTTTCCTTCGCTGTACTATGATGTTCGCTAACTACTAGCGGTTTCGATACCGATACTGCGGCTCGGTATCGGTAGCTAGCGCTCCTATACGGCAGGTCGATTGAAGCGCCATCGTTCGGAATCTGCCGCTCCATGCGAGACTGCCTAACTGGGACAGTCCAAGATGCATGTGGGGAAAGCCCGAACTTGCGCAGCATTACAGTATCGCATCGGTTGAAGCACGCCGACCACGTTGCTCACGTCAGCTGTTCACAATCTCTATGAGGATGGAGACTGCACCGCATCGAGCGATCAATACGACGTGTTATCAAGTCTCAACGGACAAGATGTTTCTAAGATCTTGCGGACAGCTTTGACTGGGGGGATCTCGCATGTTGTTGTTGGGGAGTCCCGCTGCAGTTCAGGTTGCGCAATTGAAACTTTGGTTCGTTTGGATTGTGAATTGAAGTGATTTGTGTATGCTGGTTGGGTAATGCTTGCGCCGCTCAAGTTTGTGGGCGCTATTTAATGTTTTTTTTTTTTTTTGGGGGGGGGGGGGGTGTTGCATTGCAAATGTCAGCTTTCTTTTCGCGTTGCGGTTGTGCAGCACTTACGTTGCTGACTTTAGGGTTTAGTAAAATTATCTCTTCGGCTTGAGCTATCTGATTTTACAAGTGTTTATTTGGTTGTCATCGTTGCCTGGAGTCTTTACCCTTGTTAATGTGCGTCCCGGCTCGGGTAAGTGAAATATGGTGGGTTCGTGCGATTGGTTTGAGCAATCGAAAATTTGTTGAATGATTGGATTGATGCTTATGTTGTCTCTGACCGCTGTGTGTTACGAGTTATGGAGGTTTGCTTTCGTTTCTGCGCCGTTGGGACGGGACTGATCACCTCGGGTCCACTGGAGCCATTTGAAAATTGGGGAAAGTGAAACCGTAAAGTAACTACACATGTCTTTGATCTTGTTGATTGATGTCGATGTCACGAGACTGACGTATTTGGGAATGGTACACTTTGCATGCTAGCTTGCCAAACCTGTGGTCTGGTACTCCAATTTATAATTGTTTGTGGTGTATGGTGATTGCACGAGCTCGACCTGGTGTTTAGCTTTTGCACTGCGTGGGGTAGGAGAATTTCGAAATTTTTTCTCTCTTGTTTGGAGAACTTGGAATTGTGTATTTCTTGACACTTGCATTAGACCTCTTGTTGGGAGACCTATTTACTCTGACTACTACGGGGAATCGTCGTATGAGGAAGGCTGTGACTTCTTGGCTGGTCTTGGCTGGGATTTGAGTCAACTTCTGGGGTTTGGCTATGCGCATTGGTCGAGGTCTTTCATTACCATTCGGCTTGCAGAGTTTTTTTTTTCTGGATTGTGCTCTCAGTTGAGGAGAACGTACCACTTTGCTTTGGAGTGTTCTGACAAGTGTTTAGAATCATTGCTTTCGCGACCGAGTGGTGTCGCAGTTCTGATTTCTTATGCAAAAACACATTACGATGTATTCTTAATATCACTATGCAACTTCTACTGAAACTGAAGGTAACTGAATTTTGAGATGTTAGTTACGGAAGTTTAAGTATAGGTGTTATGAGCTGACAGTGAAATTAATGTTAAACTTTGTACTTGTTTATGTATTTTGTTTCTTCTTTCCCTTGGCGTGATGCTTTATCATGTAAGTCACTTATGAAGCCTGCTGAGTTTGATTTCAAATGTATCTCTATTGTTGTAAACTGTCTGTGTACTGTTATGTTTTTTGAATGTTTTCTTAAGAGGGGGATTGGCTTAAAAGGGGGGTGAGTGTGAGGGGGGCTTACCTGCACGCCACTAACGCGACATCACTCTCCCTCCCGATTAAGCATTCCTGTGCTTGATGAATGAAACAAGTGGTTGTAGCCTGCCGCTGCTGCGAGCAGTCGTGTTGTAAGTTGCTCTTGGATTAAATAATTGTTAATGTTATTTCGTGCTTCTGATTCGCTATCCGGGAGAAGTGAAGCATAAACGTAACAGTTTTATGTGGTGTCGTTCACTTTTTTTTTGGGGGGGGGGGGGGGGAGTGTGTTAAGTGTTTCAAATGTAACATAGCGGAAACTAAAAAACGTATTTTAAAAAGGATTTAACAAAACAGGTAACTTTAATAATACTACTAAAGAAAAGGGGGTAGATAATTTTACTATGGGACATAATAATATAAGTTTATTTGCCGAGTAAGTTAGCAAAATGCTACAACATTATAGCAAAAATAACATTAGGAATAGGCTGATGTGTATGGTAGTAGGTTACACTTATTTAGTCTGAATTTAAAACAATTGATTGAGGGTGCCTTGATAGCATCATCAGGTAAAGCATTCCAAGCATTAATGACTCTATTAATCTGAAGGAGCATTGCTTATATATCTTTACCAAGAGCACAGCTATACTTATAATACCGAAGTTTTGTACGTTCATCCTTCAGTTGTTCGTTAATGAAGACGATTGTAGTTCATGTGCACTACTGGTGTTAAGTGTATCTAACTATTACAGTAATAGTTCTGTGGTGCCCTTGGTGCATTAATTGTAGTATTATGCGCATCCACCAGGTGGGGAGGGGGGCTTCAGTTTTCATAATAAACCTATATATAGTGAGGCAGCGCCACTTGTCAGTCCCTGCCTCTTCATCTACGTGTTACAGGACACCGTGTGTGTATCTAGATTCACGCTGGCTAAGGCCACACTCAACAATATGCCTGTGAGCCAATATTAGAATATTAACACTACTGTTATTGTCTACAAGAGTTCTTTTACCATTCAAAACATGTTTTCTTCTTTTAGGCTGGAGGAGGACGCAATGAAGTGGATCCCCGATTTATTTCATTGTTTTCTGTGTTCAACATGGTGTTTCCTTCAGACGAGACCCTGTTTCATATTTATAACTCAATTTTGTCAGGACACTTACAACCATTTTCAGATGTTGTTAAAAGCATTGGAGGCGAAATTACTAACATGACTATTCAGATTTACAAAAGTGTTGTTCAGGAGCTTCCACCTACTCCTGCAAAGTTTCATTACATTTTTAACTTGAGAGATTTGTCTCGCATTTATGCTGGCTTGTGCATTACTACTCCACAACGCTTTGAAGTGCAACGTCAGTTCTTGCGTGTCTGGAGGAATGAGTGTCAAAGAGTCATTGTTGATCGCCTTATCACCGAAGATGATAAAGACCTTGTAAACGTAAGTGTTATTTTTTTAAGGATTCACTGACCAACAGAGTTAATATTCGTTAACAAAGTATTTATTTTAATACAAAATTATTTTAATAAAAATAAAATTAACCCATTTCTTCACGAGCAAGGTTTTTAAAAATAATTTTATTGAGTGCAAAGAAGAGCAGCTGGAGGTTTGGTGAGAACTTTACATATAGTTTTAAACCCAATTTAGCTACGTTGTTAATTTTGAGGCCTTTGACAATGGAGCAACTAAAAGCATATTTTATCGTGTTAAGGATAAATCCCAATGCGTCCGAAATATTTCAAATTGTGGAAAATGTAAGGGGAAGATGCAAGGATAAAGAAATACTATAAGTTTAAGAACGAGTGTCCTCCGTTCATAGACAGAAAGATGAATCAATAACGTTGTTTTCATGATTCTAGCTAGGCAGTAGTTAGTGGCTAGTAAAGATCAGGGCAAATGCATGGGAGGGTTTTGAAATTAGTAACCAAGAAATTTAAATTTCATTTCTTTTCCACGTTATGGCTTGGACAATCGACCGTGGTCCTTAGATTTAATGTAAAAGCCTGAATGAACTAAAGCTGAACTGGAACGAAGGACAAAATAAGCAGTAATTTATGTTGCCGTGGGTTGCACAACGATAATGGGTTGCATAACGTTAGATGATGTTAGGCAACAATACAAATATCCACAAGCAAACGAGTTTATGGTTGTAACTAAAAGATTTGCGGTCTGATGTTTTAGCAACAGTGAACTTCATGGATTTCTGCATGACAAAATCTGAACGAAGAAAGCAAATAAAAAATTTGTGAATTTAGCTGACGTAGCGGCTAATTATTTATAAACATACAATTTGTCACTTCGTTATAAAAATAACAAAAGTACCGCACAAGTTCACAACTCGGACATGAGCACTGTCCAGCTAATTTTTAACACCCTTCAAGTGTTGTCTGCTCCAACCACTTTTGAACTTGAATTTAGCCGTCTTTGCAGCCTCTGGTATTTACTGGGCTGCACAGGATCATCTTGCTCCAGCTTCAAGTGTCTGTCAAATAGTTCACACAAGTGTCTTCCCACTAAGTGCCCCACTCTAGGGAATGCAGGCCCTTGGATGTTCATCAAACTAACATCTTTTAACTTGTGTTGCTGCATTGCCAGTGACTCAAGATATCTTAAATGTGGATCCCTAGAAAAATTTGACCGAAGTAGAGTACTAGCATGTCTTCAGTTTATCTCGTGCCCAAAAGACTTGCAGTGGACTGCAATGCCGTTGTCATCTTTTTCATTCCTTTCATTTGCCATTATGTTGTGTCACTCTAGTTCTCTCCCCTTATATGGTCTCTCCTGTTTAGATAGCATCGCAGTCCCTACATGGAATCTTATACACAGCCTCTTGAGTGTTCTTTACTGTTCCCATCTTTTCTTCATCTTTTGTTTTAAGTGTTTCTCGTCTAGTTTTCTTCATGTTCGCCCATCTTTTTCTTGTGGTCCTTTTCTTGAGACCTTCCGCAGTCTTAAAATAGGCTGCAAACCCCTGCTCGTAGTTCCTTCGATTTGCTTCGATGCATGTCGAGCGTGACTTTCGGTGCCTTTCTAGCAACCTCTACTTTTTCAGCTACCCTCCACTTCTTTTCCCAATCTACCGCAGCCCACCCCTTTTTTCTTACACATTCAAGAGACCTCCAGAATAACCTAGGCCCAAAATGTTTTTCTTAACTTTCTGAGCATACGTACATATTCATTTCTCGCTAGTGCCTTCAGCTGTTCTCTTGAATGGCCCGACGAAAATGGAATCGCTCGACTGGTAGACATAAGCTTGACGTATGGCTCATACAATATCTTCCCCCACGCCTTTCTCACCAACTTCACGTCAAGCTAGAGTAACTCCTTTTGTTTTTCAGCTGTTAATTTTATCGCCGGCCTCCAGGTGTTTAGCTTCTCAAGGAGAACTTCAAATACACATGTCAAGGATAAATCTCTGTGCGACTGATATCTTTGCAAATTGTGGAAAATGTAAGGGCAAGGTGCAGGGTTAACAAAACAACTGAAGGTGGACGCACTGATTGAGTGAGAAAATCCAGCTTCATTGCGTAGTTTAATATACCCCAAAACAAAACTTGTTAAGGATTCCCGTCAAGCTTTTCGTTCGTGTGAAGTCGTGATATCAAACACCAAGCTCTTTCGCCAAGCTAATCACACCAAGTAATAGTTCGAAGGATAAATAAAATATATGAAACTTGTTTAATATTTTCAATTATTTCATTTAACGTTTGAAGTCTTAGTCGGTAGGATTAGCTTGACAAAAGAGCTTGGCATTTGATATCACAACTTCACACGGCCAAAGAGCTTGATGGGAATCATTAACAAGTTTTGTTTTGGGGTTGATATCAGATATTTTTGGTTCAAATTGATGAAATTTTTTTTTTTGGGGGGGGAGAGTTTTTACTTTTTGGGAGTACAAATTTAAACTGGATTATCTGCCCCCACGATGATGAGGACAATTTAGCTGAAGAAATCTAATTGGAAACCACGTTTTTTTTGTTAGGTTACAACTGCAATATAACAATTTGATTTAATTGCGAAACAGAACCAAGGCTGCATTCAAAAGGCCTAAACGTGTTTGGGGCTACGTGCCACATTAATACGTAAACACGCCGAGTAACAAAATATGCTGTAATTAGGCACTAGTAGGAGCCAATAAAACGAGCCCCTCCTGGGCGAGCAATGATCAAGTTTTTCGTTAACATCTGAAGCACTAGTCGATGGGATAGCTTCGCAATTAATAGTAGCAACTTGGTGGCAGACATTTTTGTTCTGATATTACTACTTTGATTGGCTGAAACTTGGTGGGTTCTTTAACCCTTCAGGGTTTTGTTTCAGATATCACTTTTGGAGGTTTTTTTTTGCCAGTACCCAGTATCTACTATATGGCAAGTTCAGTCGAAAAATATAGAATAAGGAACGGAGATATTAATTTTTTTTCGTTTTTTGGGAGTGAGGACAGCAATCGCATAAACTGACGCGTTTGCCGATTTGCATTTAACCATCAACAGTAAGTAACACGTCCATTGTATCGGTACTGTAGGTGTTGCCGAATATTTGTGGTAGTCATTTTACATTGTTACTCGTTAACTAATAAAGACTGATAATTATTTTGAAATAATTTTGATCACAGGTGGCGTTTTTCTAACATACATAAAAAGATTGCAATCTTTTTAGTAAATGCCTCCCCAAACGTCAAACCATAAAGGCACATATTGGAGTTAAAAGTGTCATCAATGTCTAATTTCATTCGTATCTGTAGCATAAATTATTTTGTATGAGTGAAATATAAAATGACATTAGTAATAGGCAAAAATCAACGTTATTCTCGTCGTTTTACAAGAAAACGTTAAGCTGTTACACTAACAGTGACTTTTATGTTGTCAGGCGACCAAAGTGTCCCAACAAACAAAGTTTGAGCTTATTCTGTCGCATTGTTATTTATCATCAGAGATGCCTGAAAATAATAATAAAAGTTCATTTGCCGAGCAAGTTAGCAAAATGGTAAGATAGGGCTTTTACTAGAAACCGCTTATATCTTACCAACATTAAGTGACAAAAAATACATATAACTAGATATAAATATCTGTACAACAATATTGCAAAAATAACATTAGGAATAGTCTGATATGTATGGTTGTAGGTTACTCTTATTTAGTCTGAATTTAAAACAATTTATAGAGGGTGCCGTGACAACATCGGGTAAAGCATTCCAAACATTAATAACCCGATTTACAAAAAAAGTATTTTCTGCAATTTAATCTGAAGGGTTTCTTAACCAATTTCAGGGAGTGACCCCTGGTCCGTCCCTCTCTATTAACATCAAAGAAGAAAGATGGATCATAATCCAGGAGACCATGCAACAAACAATATGTGAATGACAGGTCGGCTTTTACCCGGCGTAGTTCCAAAGAATCAATTTTCAACTTATTCAGTCTGGCTGCATATGGTATATTTTGAAACCCTGGGAGAAGTTTGGTAAACACTCTCTGCACCCTTTCTAACCACAGAATGTCTCCTCGAAGTGACGGGGACCAAACGGGGCTGGCGTATTCTACAAGCCGACGGACATATACTTTAAAGGCCCACAGTAAAGTTGCGACATCCCTAGAAGTGAAACAGTTTCTGATAATAGCTGCTCGTTGTATTGCTATTTTAATGACAGCATTACAGTGGTGAGTCCACGTTAGATTCGTAGAGAGCCAGACACCTAAGTCCTTGACAGTAGTTAATGGTTCCAGTTTTGAACCCAATCGGTCGTAATTATGTGATGGATTTTTACTCCCGATGTGCAACACTTTGCATTTATTGTCCGAAATCGGCAACTGCTATTGATCTGACCAGTTTTTTAGTTCATGTACGATACCATTGTGACTCTGTTTTGATTTTATTGCAGAGTGGAGTTTAACGTCATCAGCAAATTTTCGCAATTTTACACCTGCAGAAGTTGGCGATAGATAATTGGTGAATAACAATGGACCTAAAACTGACCCCTGTGGAACGCCACTTTCAACCACAGCATCATCAGACACCGATTCCCCGACTATGACATGCTGGCTACGGGCCACAAGGAAATCAGTAAAACAGCCAAACTACCTTAGCTGTAAAGACAGAAGTATCTAGTGGTTGCCGTGCTCATATATATAATTTATCTGGATGTTTATCATTGATCTTTGCGAGCGACACACTTAATGTGTATCTTAATTAACCTCTGGAGGAGTAACTGAAGGAGGAGTGAGCGAAGCAAACGAAAATCGGCGTTTGTTAGCCAGTGTGCACAAAAATGGAATTGAAGAAACTTAAGCATGTGAAGCATGGGCATATAATAAACCAAAACCGTGTGTATTTGTCTGATGTAATGGCTAATTGTGCAATGGCAAACGTGAAAATTATCAATGAGAAAATTTATAGACTTAAAAATTCCTCCAGCAAATAAAGGTAGAAATGAAGATAAGATAGTGTGACTTTTGTACTTTTAGTCCTATGAAAGTTGTGATATACACCGAAAACCAAAACTGGTACAAGAGAAGCCGCCAAGTTTCCAAAAAGGCTCCGCCTTTGAAAGTAGTGATGTCATTCAACCAGGCAGAGGCTGCCAACAAATTTTTTTATTTGGCCACAAATTCAGTACTCAAAAGCATCAGGACACACCTCTTTTTTTGGAGAATTCAGAATAACCAGCCTCACCAAACCTCCAGTGTAGAAAGATCAGTATTGAGAAAGTTATTTCCACAATGGGATCTCCCCTTAGTGTTAACAAGCCTAGGACGAGCTTTGTTAGGACTCCTAACCCACAATACTGTATTCCTGCTGGCCTTGGTTTCTGGGAAATTCAAGCCATCAACATGGAAAAGGCTTATCTGCGATTCGGCTCAAACTACAACTCAGTCCTTCAGAAAAAAAACCAAGCTTTCACGTAAGCATCCAAATCCTTCACAGCTGCAGCGATGTGTCCCCTTGCAGCGGATGAAGAGGAGATACTGCTGTGCCCTGTGCTGAGTGCTGCGCTTTTACCGTGATGCAATTAAGGATCCAAAGTGAAGAAAAGGGCTGAACAGACTTATTCCTCTCCTACAGATCCAGTATAGAACAAGCTGCACCAGTCATGATCGCTTCCTGGATCCACTTTGCAATATGATTCTCCTATGAAAACACCGATGAATCCACCATCTCTGACAATGTCAAGAAGACCGCCCACTAGATTCAAACCTTTTCCACGTCTTAGGCTGCCTACAATCAAATTCCATTAGAAGAAATCCCATCAGGCTGGCTCATGGAAGTGTGAGACCACCTTCACTTCACACTACGTTCGAGACATGTATCCTCCCAAGTGGCTGCTTTGTCTTAGACCACTCTCCGTACACCAGAAGATGCAAGGCCACCACAAGAAATCCACCAATTAATCCAGGAGGTGACAATAGCAACTGCTCACCATCTAGTCTGTTGGAAGTCTCATCCACGCAAAAATTTAATTAGGGGATGGTATTCTGGGATAAAAACACTAGATTTACCATTCCCCAGACTGAACTGGTAAATCTGTTTCTATCCCTAGAAAATCTTCTGAATGACTCACCCTGCCACCCTTCATTGTTGCCCTTGACCGCAGGCCTGGACAACAAACATGGCTGCAAGCCCGGCCCGGCCCGGCTTGAGGTACCTGGATCTGGCTAGCATTGGGTACGTTGGTGTAATAGAAGCAAGGATTTTTAACTCTGTCAGGAATTTTCTTTTTAAGCCGCCAGTAATGCAAAATTTAATTGTGTAAGTATTCTAGGCATAATAACAGATTTTACCAATAAATGCTAAGGAATGCTAAATTAATTGTTTTTTTTTTCCCCCATTGATTCTTATTTAGGGAAAAATTAATGATCAAATTAAAGAACACTTTGGAAAAGATGTTGACTATATTCTGCGTGACCCATGTTTATTTGGTGATTATCGTACCGCCCTTGGGGACGAACCCCGGATTTACGAAGATATTCAAGATTTTAATGCAGCCAAAGCTCTTTTTCAACAGGTAATTCCGATTTACTTTGTTTGTTTGATATTCTAATTTGCTTTCATCTACAACATGTTTTACCTAGATCAAATCATTATAATCTCGTAAATCTCTAATTTGAGTTTTTTTTAATTGCATCAATAATTGCATTAATAGTTAAGAACTTAGTTAAGTAGAACCGAAGATAGACTGCTGGTGTTTGTCAAGAGTTATTTACTATAAAAAATTAAGAGATGTTTACAATGCTTACAATGCATTGAAATGTTTATGTACCCTATATAAAGATCATAAGTTAGTGTTGGTGAGAAATTTTTTGCCTTATATGGCCTAAATTTGGTGCATTGCCGTGGATAGTTCTTTTATTTAATTATTGACTTCACGCATTGTATTCATGCGTATTTGGCAGTTAAAACAGTAGAAACAGTGGTGTAAATCTCTCGTAATTCCTGATTGTTAGGTTTACGAGGATAACAGAGGTACGAAATAATAAATTCGTACCGGCCGGCGCTAATGCGATCGTTACTAACTA
>JAHWFP010028625.1:0-12007 GCA_023313725.1 Lithobius niger
TTTTTTTTGTAATTTTTTAAAACCTTTTCGGCTTATCAAATAAGAGTTATAGTCGGATGACCTGTTCCCATAAATTACCGGTGTTTTCAGGCGAAAAAGCACCTCATAGAATAGGTCTCAGGTGTAGGATTGTTTGAAGTTGGGAGGGGGGGGGGAGGGAGGGGAGGAATAGGTTATTACTACGTCGATGTAAAACGGAGCGCATAAAATTATGAAATAAATGTAAGTCGGTTAGGAAAGAGCAGGATGATTTCCTTGATTGCAATGTGCACTCTGATAAAAACTTGCTTTCTGGATATACATAAATCGTACATGTTGCATGTAACAGTATAGTATTAAGTTTCATGAAACGAATTCCGAAAGTGGAGAGACTTGTTCATGTCCACTGATGACGAAAACAGAAAAAGGGGAAATATTTGGGAATGATGATTGATGAAAAAATGGAAACTTAAATATAATACTGAAAAAAAATATTCGAACAAAACGAATGTTGCCCTCCTTATATAAGCTAAAGTTTATTCTGAATACTGGTGCGTATTGGACATCACCTACTGTTCGAGCGATGAGATGAAACAATATCGAGACGGCCAGCATCCAACCATTGTTGCAGCTGTGCACGAGAAGGCCTGCTGCTAGGGCTGTTAGTGTCCGCGGCCTATCTTGAGTTCGCCCCAGAACGAATACAGATAATCGATTGTATGTTTTCGATAGCAGAGCACCTTGTTGATATCCTAGAGGGTTACAATAACAATGGCGGCCGTCGATTAAAGCCGTTCCCTCCAGGAAGATGTAGCCGCTCATAAAATAACTGCAGGACTCAAGTTACGCTGCGCGCACAATACTTATCTACCGATTACAACATCTCAGGCCATTCCTAATTGTTAAGCACGCGTTTGGTGACTGTTGCCCGATTTCGAAACCTTGCTTCGGGAAATAAGAACTTGCGCCATCACCCAATCTCAGCCCATCCCTAATAATATTGTTAATTAATCACACGTTTGGTGATTGTTGCCGATTTCAAAATCTCCTTCGGCAAACAAGAGAAATAAGAACTTGCGCCATCACCCCCTGTTACCTTAAGGGATCTGCCATCAACGTTATTCTTTCTAGTTCTGATTTTATTTTCGTATGGAAGCCTTCGAGCTGATTTTCACGCTTGATAACGGGAGAGCATTTATCCTTGTAGGGTCGTTCTTTTTTGTAATCGCATGTACACACCCGGCTGTTGGTAATATTTATACCCACGATTTGCAACAATGCTGAGCAGGAGAGGTGATTTATACTCTGCCAAGGATGGCAATGATATATTCCGAGGCCGAGCCGAGGAGATCTACTGACATCCGAGGCGGAGTATAAATCCTGTATCCTTCCTTTCAGGTATTGTTGCAAACCGTGGAGTATGAGCGACTACCATTTTGTGGTTTTCATTGTTTCAAAATGCTACTTTAAACTACTTGTCATGCCCGCGTTCGTATGGACAACTGTTGCAAAGTATGCCAATCAGTTCCAACTCATTCAAAGGGTTTTTATTTTAAAAGGGTTCAAGGGGTTGTAGCGAGCGTTAACCGCTTCCGGTCATCTGCCCGACGACTACTTAGTCACATCTGGTCTTCTATATACTTCCTCTTCCTACTTCCAGTTTCTTTTTTTTATTGGTTTTGAATTGATTTTTGGACGCTGAATCTAATGGCGAAAACAGTTTGTCGCTATCTGGTACCGTTCTGAAGTTGAAAAAGTATTCGACGGACGGACATTCGGACGGACGGACGGACAAAGTCGTTGCAATAGAGCAGCGTCATGTGACGTCATATGGCTACAAGAGAGATACCTGCAAGGGGCACTAGATTGAAATGGTGGGTTAAACAACGGCACTTCTAGTCAAGCCAGTGCTTTGAGAGTGGCTTTCGTAGGCTTAAAAAAACCGTTGTTTTCTCCAATCCCTTATGCTGCTTAGGTTGTAATCGGAAAATAAAGATTTCTCTTGCTTAAAAACGTCAGCAACTGCCAACAAATCGACAAAAATCGCGCGTTTTAAGCCTAAGAAATCCCGTCTAAGCACTGGCTTCAGTAAGACGCTCTTCTTTTCCCCCACCAGTGAACCTTGCAGCTAACCCAGTTACTGGCTCCACCATAGAGTTATATACAATAATACTAGGTCGTGTCACTGCCCTATAGAGCAGTGACACGACGTAGTATTATTGTGTATAACTCTATGCTGGAGCCTTAATGGGTTAGCTGCAAGGGGCACTGCAGAGAGAAACAGAAGGGCGTCATACTGAAGCCGATGCTGTGAAGAGTGATTTCTTAAGACCTAAAACGCGCGACTTTTGTTGTTGGAGAAAACAACGTTATTTTAAGCCTAAGAAATCCGCTCTTCCGTTGTTTTTCCCTCCATTTTTATGCAGTGCACCTTGTAGTTATGCCCTCCAAAACCCATACTGGTGCCGATCTGGTGCCAATATGGCGGCAAATATCACTGCTCTATAGACTTCTCAGCCGTTTCGGCTGTGCAGAAGACTAACCGAAAACAAAACCAACAAATAAATAACATATCCTTTATTGTTGCAGTACTCGGCAACGCCTTGGAGATTATTGTTGGCATCTCTCCGACGTGCAAATGCCGTATCCGCCTCACCATTGTTGCAAAGAGTGAGTAATTGTACGAATTCCAATCGTTTCTAAAACAGTCACGAATTAGCCGCACAGAATGCCCAAAGCTGTTTTCACCCTTTAAGCCAAACTTGTATAAACCTGAACTAGTCTCTTTAAGGGGAAAACATCGAGGAGAAGGACCTTTCCCCCCTTCCCTCTCCTACCACCATTGCGTTTCCTAGTCGTCTTTATTAGAGCCCGCCTTTGTGACGTCACGTGACTGTAAATCTCTCCCGTAGTGGCTGCCCCTTACCTGAGACCCCAAACGACCTCGGTGGCCCGTAGTAGCAAATCATGGAGAAGCTGTTGTTACACGGACGCGGCCAACGAGCCCTCCAACTTTAGGCATGTGCCGCAATTCACCCGGCGGTGGGAATTCAGCCTCTTTCCTTCCTTCCCCCGTAAATTTCATAAATTCGTCCGCGGTTTGAACAAGAGACCGGACTTCAGAGGGCAAACGGTTGTAGACTTTGGGCCAAGAAAAATGATCATTTGGATTGTGGGTATTGTGCAAAATCACAAAGAATCGTCGGACAGTAGTCGGATATTTGCCTGGTTTTGTACCAAAGTCTTCATGTTTTAATATTGCGTGCTTTGGGCCTATTACGGGCTGATAGGATTGAAATTTATATTTGTGTTTAAGTTCTCGTCTGAAAATTCATGTAGCACTGAACGTTTCCTTCCAAAACTAGAATAGCGGGATGTGGGAGAGAAGGAGGTTAAGGATAGGAGTTGCTGATTGGCTAAGTGATAGATATGATTTAACCAAATAGGCCTATCAAGGTAATTCCATTGTTAACTTTTAATGATAGCCCCTCCCCCGTTCTCAAAGAAGCCACCTTTATGCACTTACGTTTCGTCGGAGTGGCGTGACTCATGTTCGAACCAGCTACCCAGTTCGCCCCAGGATCACTTGCATAGCGCCTTAATCGCTATGGCCACATCCTCCACTGGCATAAAGATAACTCACTGAATCCGTTATTAAGGTCACAACCGTGACCAGGGCTCCATTCGACCGAAATTCACTCGCCCAGACAATGGAGAGGGAAGACAAATCATACACTCACAAGGCTCAATAAAGGAGAAATAAATAGACATAAATCGCTGGAAATAATATTAAGGAAAATTGGAAATTAGCCAATAGCGAAAATCATAACGTGAGTTATCTTTATGCCAGTGTAGGATGTGGCCATAGCGATTAAGGCGCTATGCAAGTGATCTGGGGGCGAACTGGTAGCTTCGAATCCGGGTCATGCCACTCCGACGAAACGTAAGTGCATAAAGGTGGCTTACTGAACTACATTATTTCTAGTGTATGATTTTCGGTATTGGCTAATTTCCAATTTTCCTTAATATTATTTCCAGCGATTTATGTCTATCATGCTTAGTTTACTCTGAAATAAATAGAGAAAAATTAAAGTATCAATACGTAGCCCCATTTTATTGTCGGTTTACGCTCAGAAGCTCAATATTCAGATTTCAGTGTTCGCGCTACTGGCGTCAGCTTGAAGGTGAGCAGGGTAGGACGACAAAAGTTATTCAAAAAGCTCCGTGTTGAACTCCATTTGTTGAATGTGTGTGAAAATTTTGGATCCAGCTTGAAGGACAATGTTGAAAAAGGATGCTTTCTGAACCTATACCAAATTTCAAGCTTTTAGCTCGATTTGTAAAGATTTGTGGGTCAAACCTCAGTGAGGGGGCACAGGGGGACGCATGGTATTTCATGGGGATTCCATGGCTTATTCCATTTTTACTGTTAAGAAAGACTTGCATACCAAATTTCGTTTTTACCTCGATTTGCAAAAATTTGTTACTTCACTTAATGATTTCTGCCCAGTGCTCTACAATAATAATTGCTCTGCCGACGAGAATACTGCAGTCACATCTAAATCATGGTCAAAAGGTCCTGGTCGGTATCAACACCTACATTTTAAGTTATACTAATTGAAAATCGGTTCATTGGTTCGATCTCCAGGTGAGAGCAAAATTTCTAGCCCATTTGGCTTTCCGTGTCAAGAATATTGTAGTTACATTAAAATAGCCTGCGAAAGGCCTAAAACCTTGTTCATACCTATGTTTTAAGCTATACAAATTGAAAATCGGTTCATCAGTTTGATCACTAGTTGAGAGCAAAAGTTCTAGCCCATGTGGCTTTCCTTGTCAAGAATATTGTAGTTATGTTAAAACAGTCTACAAAATGCCCTAGGCCTTGTCCATACCTATGTTTTAAGCTATACTACTTGAAAATCGGTTCATTGGTTTGATCACTAGTTGAGAGCAAAAGTTCTAGCCCATTTGGCTTTCCTGGACAAGAATATTGTAGTTACATTAAAATAGCCTGCGAAAGGCCCTAGGCCTTGTCCATGCCTACGTTTTAAACTATAGAACTTGAAAATCGGTTCAGCGGTTCGATCTCCAGGTGAGGGCAAAGAGTCCCAACAACACGAACAACAATAACAACAAGAAATGGCGGTATTGCGGACGCCGAACGATTCGATTGTTGCCATTAAAATTTGCAATGCAGTGAAATAGTTACGGCACGACCCCCAAATACCGAATTTCGTTGCTCTATGTCAATTCTGGGCGAAACTATAGGTGGTCAAAGTGTGACGCCTAACATGGAAGTTCATGCTGAGGCTTACATAAGGACTCCTACCGCGGTCCTTGATAACCGCGCGGCTGCGACCAACACGGAGCTTTTTGAGTCACTTTTGCCTTCCTATGCCACACGCCATGGCTGTTTGCTGTGACGTGCACGTCACGTGACTGGGCTAGTCCAATCATACGGCCAAACAGCCGTTGTTCTCGTTCGTCATTGGCTAACGCATGGTGACGTCACGTCGTGACGCCATTGGAGTGAACACTGAATATTGAGCTCGTGAGTGTAACCCGACTATATAATGTGCTACCTATCGGTACTTTAATTTTTTCCTATCATGCATAGTTTACTCTGGGGAGGGGGTGGGGGGTCTATCATTGTTTAGCACCCCTTATAACTAAGATTCCTTGCTAATTGTTACTGGCATGACGCCAATAGAGCGAGCGAATCAAGCATTATCGACTAGATCTTAGTAAAGTCCAGAGAAAAAAATAGGACCCGCTAGCTGGTAACACGTTTATAATGATGGCGTGTGTCCGTAACGCACTCATCCCCATGCACTCGTCGGTGGCTTCCATTAACCCAAATTGCAGAAGAGCCGCTCGCGAGGTTTTCCTCAGTTGGTGGCATTGCTTCGGTCCGCTGATGGTGGTACCTGAATCGCTTACGATATTAATAACGTAGACATGCAAAATGGCCTATTGAGATTCCTGAATGGCTGGCTGGGATCCACTGGAACGATGGCTTGAAGTGTATAGCGCAGTGAAGCTAACATCCAGGAAGCCTACCACTCCTCACCCAAGAGTTTAGAGAAGCACGCAAGGATGCTTCCATATATATTTCATATGGTTTGGCAATATGCTCTGTTTGCAATGCTATTGCCGGGGGCTCCGCCAGTTCCGCTCACACGATGGCGCCAGCAGCAAGTTAAAGTTAGCGTTGGCGCCAAATTAGTATTGCGGTGATAAGGGAAAGGCTGCGCCGATTGCTTGTTTCGTGCTAGGATTCAAAACGTTTGTCAACAGAACAAATTCCTTTGAAGAAGATTCGTGCAACACTATAGGCTTAACGTCTGGATACGAGATATCTCACGAAATGATCGGGAGTTGACAAAAAAAGACGTTGATTTGGAGCCTCACTTTGCACCGGTTAGTTCTATTTGGTTGTATGTCCACAAACTAGCGGTAGCATTGGAATGCATGCACGCATCTGACAAACACTGTCAATGTATTAACTACGTTTTTTGTTAATCCTAGATTTACGCCCGCTTCAGGCGGACACGTGTTGATTTAACTGTGACCAGTTTTCGCTTCGTCATGATTTGATTGTCGAAAGTAATAGAACTGCCGAAATCACGAGACGGCAACTGTCGATTTAACAGTTGGCGTAGTCTAACAGTTTTTCGTGGAGTTATGTGGTTAATTTTAGACACGTGGGGCTAAACTCTTCTTAGTTTTGCTTTATTTATACTAATTAAAAAAATTAAACGTGTTTAATTCAATATTTCACAATTATTTTGTTTGTTTGGCTTTTGGGCAGCTGAATTTGAATGGCTTGCCTGCGTTACTTGTTGTTGCCTAGCAACCAGTAGGCGAGAATGCGAATGACGCGTTGCGTTGCGAACCTTGTTTTCAAATCGTTTTTAAAAATACTTCTAATGAAGTAAACATTTTCTCACTTCACTACGGTATGAGAGGAACCATAAATTATCTTTCTTCATTGTTAAAATTATTTTATTTGCTTTACGTAGCCGTAACAACGTCTCGAAACGAGACCGTATCACATCATGCCCATTGAATTCAATGCTAATGCACCGACGAGCTCGACCGATCGTGATCGCAGCGCCACTCGCAACTGGAACTGTCCTTGCCCCA
Source organism: Lithobius niger (assembly GCA_023313725.1). Taxonomy (NCBI): domain Eukaryota; kingdom Metazoa; phylum Arthropoda; class Chilopoda; order Lithobiomorpha; family Lithobiidae; genus Lithobius; species Lithobius niger. The sequence continues at coordinate 7,126 of JAHWFP010028625.1, forward strand.
AGCTCGTAGCATAGCACTGCCTAACCATATGAAATATATATGGAAGCATCCTTGAAGCACGTAATCATATAGAAAAGTAGGCCTCAGTTGATGTCGAGATTACACTGGAGTACAGGTAAGACTCTGCACGAAAATCGAGACGAAATTGGGACGTTCGGTTCGGGAGGAAACTAGGGGAGAGTTGCTAATTTGCTAAGTTTTTGGTATGAGTTGCTAATTCTTATTCAGTCAAAAATGAAGTCGTCGTTCAGATTTAAAGGGAAAGATTGCCTCATTCCAGAAATCTCACCACCAGAAACGGGCGGACAGGGTGTCATTTTAGGCTTGGAAGAAGTTTTAGAACGTGAAATTGATGCGAATTTCTAAGGTATGAACTAAAACAAGATCAGCTTAAATGCTGAAAATAAGTAGAATTACTGACAGTTTGGTGCTGTATGTTTCCATTCGGTAAACATTAGGATAAGACGGCGGGTTTGAATTAATGTCGAGTCGGAGGGAAATTAAGCCCCGCTAAGTGAACAACACCTTACTTTTTAAGCACACAAGGTAAGGTTAAATAAATAAAAAAAAAATAACACGCCCATCGTTTTTTAAGCTTAGTGCATGGGATAATGAATCTTTAATTTCCCCCCACCCCTAACCCTTTAAAATTTAGAATTTGTTTTTGCATGGTGCACTTCTGAGTTCACTGATTTACGTCTCAGCAATATAAGTTAAATATGGCCGAAATAAGTCCTCAACTTGGTGGACGTGTTGATGGGGGATTGGGTGGTGAGAAAAGAACCTTGAGTCTTGGGGAGCAAGCCTAAAGTTCACTAAGCACGTGGAAATACTATCGGTTGATACGTCAGATTGCAATCTGTAATTCAACTGTGTTGTTTATTTTTTTTTTGGGGGGGGGGGGGGAGGAGCCAACCCAACTGGATCAACTTGACCGCGACGATGACAGCGAAGGAAGGGAGGGAGGAAACAGTGTTACATCTATATAACTAAGACGGTAATATTTGTTTGTGAGTTTGTTTGTGTGTGTGTGTGTGTGTGTGTGTGTGTGTGTGTGTGTGTGTCGCCAGATCACCGAGATTTCCATTACTAATTCTTATTTCTTTTGTTTGTGTGTTCAGACGGAACTGTCTGTTCTATATAAGTAATGATTCAAATTGCGTTTTCAACAAAGAGGCACAGTACGGGTGACGTCATATGTTTTTCCAGTCACAATATTTTCATGAAGAAGGGATTTAGGCCTCTATGTCTCTTAACCGTGAATCCAACTAAATCCAATGAAAGTTTGTCCTACTGCTAATGGGAAATCGCCGTATTTTCATGTAAACGGGAAATCACTAGAATGATGTATAAAACCGGCCATATACGCGGGGGGGGGGGCGGCCCTAGCTCTTACAAACAACGGTTCAGCTTTAAAGGCCAAACTATTATAAGTCTTGCTTATTGCGAAGTTGGATCGTTGTTGCAGCATGCTACAGCTCACGTCACTAGATTGGATGGATGCAGTTAGGCATCGTTAGGCCTAACGTAACCTAGCAAAACATTCACAGTACCGACTTGTAAATTATTACGCTCCACTGTAGTTCGTATTTAATGTTTTATTTTTTTACTTACTTTTGCAATTTTATAAAAAGGCAAAATATGTATGTACTACATTTGATACTCACGTTTTGGCCCCCTATAAACTCACTCGTGCTATTTATTGGCAGATAATTTCCATTGTGCTTCGGACTCGTGAACTTACTGCCTGCGTAAATAGCACTCGTGAGTTTATAGGGGTCAAAACACTAGCGGTGAAAAAATTATCGATATTTCCTCAGCTCTTGTGATATTACGTATGATAATTAAGGAAATGATAGAAATGAATGCTCTCGCCCCTCTCCCCCCACCCTTCTCTCATAACGCGGCACATCTTGTGGCCATCGTTTAGAGTACTTAAATCATCAAACTTTCACTATTGAAGTGATCACCCAGTTTGCATGCGAACAAGATTCAAGCTCGGTTTCTGTGAATGAAGACAGCCTGAGGAGAGTCTCCTTTATTTTTTTTCCTTTCCATCTGATTTACCAACAATATAAATAATTTTTTTTTACACAATATCAGTATATCTATCGTTTCCTTCTCCGCTGGATTTGGCGAATACAAGTTAATATTGAGTAAATTGTGTGCCATTGTAGTTCCCTTCGCTCGCTCGGCCGACAACGCTATAGAAGGACGCAAGCTTCATAAAATTCCTCCGTCAGGTACTTGTTACACCTTACCAAAACCCATCATCTTTAACAACGCAATCCGCCGACATCTACGTCGAATATGTGACGGCACAAACGGAGAACGTACGATAGCATATTAAAGAGAGGAACAGCTCTCCTACAGGTCCGCGTTATCACCTTCCTGTCTATGAACGTGAAAAGCACGGCAATAAGGGTCTCTCGTCCCATTGAGGAGATGATGAGCGCTGGCAGCCGGGAAGGGAAGATGCCGTTGTAAAAATTAAAATGAAGATTGTACGCGAAGATAATGTTAGAACGTGGCGGTCTTTAGGAAAGGTAGGGGGGGGGGGATATCGCCCGAGTTTGGCTTGTTGCTACCGACAGACACGCGGTACCACACGTGTTCATGAAGATAACCAGGTGTTGGATAATACGGTTAGACGACCGCTTTTATTCCGTATTACACCCGCTAATGGGTGAACTGTGCAGGAAGGGCAACCAAATGTTCCTTTTTTTTCTCCCCTCTTCTTCTTTTTATATTAAAACGGAGCTCACAATGGCGTTCTTATTATTATTATTTCTTTTTTTTTTTTTTACTCCCGGACCTCCCTGAACTCTTTCGGCCACGCGTTCCGTGCAGACCCGATTGAAGATGGGGGGCGTAAAAAAAAATAAGTTGCCGCATATGAGCGTGCAGCGGGCATATCTAAAAACTGAATAAAACGTTATTCGATTATTTTGGCATTTGAGACCGCCTCCTTTTCGATTTTAATTTGATTATTTGTTCTGGGGAAATCGAAGAAAATGGGATTACTCCCTCCCCCCCCCCTCCTAATAAAGAGGAGCAAAGAAAACAACAACAACAGGAAAAATCATACACTAAAAAAGAGCTATAATTCGGCATAGACTTGTATATTTCTTGACATGGAGTGACCGGGAATCAAACCAACGAATTCTCAAACCGTCTGAGGTATCTGTTCAAATCCAAAGCTGTTTATTATCTTTACTCCTACAGAGTTTAGAGTGGTGTATATTTGTAGTTTACACGATTATTTAATTAAGCAACAAAAAAAAAAGTATAAAAAAAAAACACTGGTACGTCGTGCATAATTTATTTTTGTAAACACTTCAGCAAAACTCGCAATACAGCTCTCCATGCAGCCCAGCAGCGTACAGAAAAAAAAAACCGTTTAATCCGACTCAAGTCACCAAAACCTAACCTAAACTAACTACAACACATAAGCAATAAAGTCAATTTACACGTAATCACCACTACTGGGTACTAAGTAGCGAAGTTTTTTTTAGCGAGATTCAGCCCGCCTATCTGAACTATTTATGAAAAAAAAAAATGAAAAAATACGCGGCCGTCGCTGCCCTGCAGCGGATTAATAAAATGTACCTTTGGGAAAATAGTTTTGTTAACCCCCCCCCAAGCGTTTGTAGAAAACTAATATTTGTTCAGATGAAACGGCTCAGCTTTGAAATTTATCGGACGTTTTAGAAGCTGAAAGAAGTCTTAAAAATTCAGGGAGCGCAGACCTGAGGTTGCAAATTTTTGGAAACCTCCCATCATGGTAGGAGCCGAGATATTTGTCCAGAATAGATCCCATAGACTCTGAAGGAGGCTACTCTACTCTAACTATATGGGGCTTCCGAACAGTCGACTCAGTGAGAATAATGAAAAAGGCAAATACCAAAGAAATGTAGGGGTAATGCTTAAATTTAAAAAAAAATAAATAAAAAAAATAGGTGCTCAAATATTTGTTAAAGGAGGCTCCATTCTTGTGGTTTTTTCCCCCTTGCCTCCAGAAGTGTGGTTTCGGCCCTGGCAGTCACAACTCTCTCCGGCAGCGCATTCCAAGGATTAATGGCTCCTCTCACAGGTAAGCAAAGCTAGCCATCAGTGGTGCGGACTTTTTAGGGTTTTTTTGTCCTCTGGTTTGGCTGACTGTGTACAATTTAAAATGAAAATAACAAAAAAATTGGTCTTCTGTGCAGTTCCACCACTTCCAATTGAGGCGCACACCTCTATCATGCATTGCGATAGGCATCTCTATTTTATAATATAAAAGCAATAACCATCACAATTGCCGGTTTAAAATGAGTTAGATTTTAGGCCTATTTTACATGTTAGGCGTAATTTGTAAGCTTTCAGGTCTAATTTTTGCCTGCAGTTTTAATTTCATAAGTAGGAGCTAACGGAGATTTGGATTGTATAGTAATCCTATTCATTTGTGCAACACGGTGCGCCTCCGGGGCCACACAGTTACAGTGCTACAACGTAACGCGCAACGTAGCCTTTATAGATCAGTAGTAGTAAGGAAGTGACGGTAGAGACGCAAACATGTGGAGAGACGTCACAATATTGTGCTGTTGATGTAGCCAGACTTGATGTTTCCGTGGTAACGTGATTTTAGGCCTATAATCTTCATTTTTCAGGCCTAATTTTTTTAATTGCAGTTATAATTTCGTAAGTAGCGGATAGGCCTAACGAAGAATTTGGTTCGACGTATAAGCCTATTCATTCATGCAACAATGCAACGAGACCTATTTTAAACGAAGCTAAAATCCTTTCATTTTTACGGCTGCGTATTATCCTTAGGATTTCAATTCGACGATCAAATGTTATTATTTCATTTGGTTACTTTGCGAAGCCTATCACCTATAAGGAA
>JAHWFP010028625.1:19025-32077 GCA_023313725.1 Lithobius niger
TTCTTTTACACGTATTAGTGCGACGCTGATGGCTTACATGTCTTTTTCTAATATCTGTTCCTTTAGGGCTTTACGTGTTTTAAAGCTTACATCCGTATTTTATACGCTTAAGCGTTTTTTAATACTAATTAGTTTGTTGCTATGGGGCGCATGGCTTCGGGCCGCTTATGCTCTTAATAAAATCTGAAATCTGTGTTTGATTGTCATCCTTTGTTTTTAACAATAAAACTCTATTATGTTTGACATTTTGTGAGCTATCTATTGTAACCCCACGTGCTGGACGAATGTTTGGCTTGAATTTTTAACTTTTAATTCTTCATTTCCCTCCTGATCCTCCCACCCGACCCACTCCCGCATCAATCGCCATTTTGAATGCCTTTTAGGCCTTTTATTTAGAATATTCTCCCATAACCGTAGCCCCAACTTCAACTTATTCCAGACTTAACCAATGCGTGCGTGAACAAGCCGAACGTCCATTCCTCTTTCACTTTTTTGTGACCCGAAAGGCAATTCGGACGGGCCAATAAATCAACCATGATCTGAACTAGCCGACTTTGTTGGGTAACATTATTTTACCACAGGTTTATAGAAGTTTTGAGCGTTAAATTTTGGATCAAAATTTCATCCCCATCTTAGCTGCCAACCTTCTAAAAATCCCGATTTCCCCCCCCCTTTCGTCCCCGTTAATCATGTTGTGAACCGCACACGGGAAACCCAGAAGCCAAGTTCCCAACAGGCTGCTAGTCACAGTACGATGCCTTATTTGTCGTTGTCACACCGAATAACTATACCAATGATACTTTTCGATTTAATGCGTGGAGTATATAGTACCATCAGTCCTGGAGATCCATTTTCCTGTTGAGTTGTGCTTCGACTGTGGGCTGACAAGAAACAGAGGTAGGCTGATGCTTAGCCCGACAATCTCGAGTGCAAGAGGTCCCGGGCTCCAACCTGCCTTCATTCGTCCCCCTGGAATTTTCGATAAGGGAAGAGGAGAGCCCTGTGATGTCTCATGCTGACGTCGACTGTGAATTGGGTGAAAGCTTTGCCTTGAATTCAATCGTCCACTCCCTAAGTAGTTACATGTTTTGGGGGCCTGCTGGGATTTGACCTAAACCTTCGGGGATAGGCAATTCTTGTTTTCCAAAACTTCAGGATGGAAATCAACAAGAAAAAATTTCGGTTGAAGATTTTTGCGACTTTCTTGTCACCCAGTATGGGGAAGAAGGCTGCGAAAAATACTTGTTTTTTTTCGCATGTTAAACCAAATTGGGGGGAGTCTCTACGACCCAACCTGTGCCGCGTGTTCGGGAATCCAACAGTTAGCCAGCATTTTTTCCCCCTCCAAAGCCTTTGGTAGTTGAAAATAAAAATCCAACCCAGTTTTCTGTCCGTGAGGCTTTAAAGTAAAACAGTTATGAATTACATTTGCAGCGGGCAGTTAATGTCCGTTTGTACGAAATTTTTAGAACATTCGGGATTTTTTTGGGGATCCAGCCAGTGACCGCGTGCTTGGGCAATGCTAAAACAAAAAGGTCAATAAAGCAAGCAGTCTGCATTGTGAGGATACATAATACAAAGCCTGAGAAATAAAGAAAAGACAACTGCCCCGACTGGGACTCGAACCCAGGACTTTTAATGAACCCAGGTCTTTAATAATGCAGACTGCTTGCTTCATTTAACCTTTACCTTGTGATTTCTTTCTTAATTTACTAAAAAGTCAGTCTTCAACATTTTTTGAGTACGTGTGATCAAAAACCAGAAGACAATCGCGCTCTTTCTTGGAGCACCTACAAAAAATCCTTGTTTTATTTTTTCGCCCGAAGATGGTAAAGGAAGGCAAAAATAAAACCACCATCTTTCTGAAAATAAAATAAAATTTAAACGCAAATTTTACACTGAATGTTGGGGAAACGAACCCTGAGTAGTTAACAATTTGTCATTAAATGATGAGAGTCAACGGTGAATCAGCAGTCCGCCTGGTTCATTTTAACGCTCGGCCCATCCCACGCGAAACCGATTGGCCAATAATGAGATAAAGTGTTAAAAATTGGCGAAATTTTAAAGCCAAGTTGTTTGTAGCGTTGTCATCCAGCGACGATTTTACCGGTGACAACGCATTATACGAAGCCCTGGAGCGCAACCAAAGTTTATGCATCGTACCGCTTCCGTAAAATTCAAAACGTAAAAGCTGGTTTTTACGGCAACGTTTTACAAGCGGGAACTTCCCACAAAACTGACAACCCGCGGGTTTACAACACATCATTATTTACGCACGAATAAATAACGTTCAGCGGTAAGGCAAGTATAACTCTTTTTTTTTTAATTGTCATCACAAAAGTAACACAAACACACAACTCCAGGTTATTAAGAGATGCTCCCTTAATATCTCCTTAATATCCTCCCTTAATCCGCGTTGTGCCCCATCTTGGGTCCGTTGCGTTAACGGCGTCATTATAACGTTCGCTAGACAGACTACGTCGCATTTATACGTGTCATACGATCGTATCCATCATATGGGTGTTTTCAAAGCTCTATTACCCCCCATTAAATTAATCCTAAAACCGGTCCAATGATGCATTTCGCCCAAACTTCATTTCTGGGGGCGGCTTGTAATAATAAACCCGCACGAGTCCTGTGACGCGAAACCCTCCCTACAACGGAGTGAAGTTGCGCAAAAAGGGGCTGCAGCTAGGAAAAATTTAATAATAAACGAAAAGATTTAATTTCGGGGCCGCTAATAAACTTGGACGTACGTGGTGTTTAGTTGCGCTCGTGTGAATTAACGCACGCCCCTCAAATAGCCAGTCACGTAGGCTGAAAAGTTTCATTTGCGTGGTCATTGTAACGAGGGTTCAGACCTGGCTTAACCGTCGGTGTTTAGAAACGTGGTCATCTAGCCTAACGCTTGTTTTGTGTCGGACGACGTGAATGGCGGAGATTGCGGCAGTTTCAAGGAGGGTTTTGCACGTCGTTTTTGTATTCGTCGAGGCTTAGCGGGTTGCATACAACGTCCTCCCAGTCAAGCCAAGGAATCTTGGAAAAGTTTTGTTTGAGGGGAAAATGGTTTTGTATGTTCGTTACGTTGACGCCACATATGTAATGTAGCGACAACGTGTATGTATATTCATATTAGATACGTTTATTTTACTCCATAGCATTTCATAAGACATAGTTAGTGGCCCCGTTCTTAAGAGAGTGATAATCTGTGTTGCAGAGTAGACTTGTGCGCGACACAGAACCGTTTCAGAAAAGTTATTAAAGGGTCACCGGGCCTGCCTTATAACATTCCGCCTGCCTTATCACAGCCACGCGGAGATCGCCATCCGCGCATTTACGAGAGCCAAGGTCGGCTGGGGTGGCAGCTGTGTTCCTCGCAGCGAGAAACGCAACTGCGGTCTCGGTTGGCTTTGGGAATAGTACACCAAACAGCATCAAGTTAAAGATTGTGTCGTCACAAACCGGAATGATTCTTGTATTTTAACATCCCAGTTTATAATTTTCTAGGCCAGTGTCTTATAATTTTGCTTCGGCGATCTGTTGGAATAATTAATTTTAATTTTTACCGCATTGGTCTTTTAGATTTTTGATCTCATGGTAATTATTAGAAAATTAGTACATGCTCACACAGAGATGAAACGTCATGATTATTGTTAAGCGCGCAAAGCATCATTACATACACGTGTAGGATACAGTTAATAACGTTAACAATTATTCAACAGAAAAAATCTCCTAGACGCCACATTTTAAAACGGATTTTTACCGAGTGATTGACTAACGGTAAGTAAATAGACCTTTGGGGCCGTACTTGATGTGGTAGATCGAGAAAAATGGCGCTGGGAGGTATATCCCTTTAAGGTGTCAACCGCAACAGTTGTAATGAAGAAAAAAGTAATAATCAGTTAAATTTCTTCATTTGTTTTCCTTTTTTATTCATGTAGAACTTGTTGCGTTTGACATCTTATAGTTTACACTGCAATACATACAGGGCCACCACCATTGCGTGTTGATATAAGGAGCGGAGCGTGAGATTAAATCTGGGGAAGGGTATAGTAGTGTTTCCAAAGCAGCGGGAGGGGGGGGGGGGGGGGAGTGATGCACAGTTTTTTTTTCCCTCCCCTCCTCTCCCTTTCTCCCCATCTCCTATTGACAGCTTGGAAACTACTATTAATGTTAGTTTCTCACTTATAAACAGCTCTTTTGGCTGATTTCTGGGCTAATGCCACTCATTTGGCCTGTTTCTGGGCAAAGGGAAGGTAGGGAATAGGAGGGACAGGTAGTGTATACGAGGGGAAGGGGTGAAAAAAAAAGGATTGAGGAAAGGGAGAGCATTACAGGAAAAATAAACTGCCCGTCGCACTGTATGTTCAGGCAACACTGACAGAAAACCGGTAAACAACCACGGGCGAAACAAAACCCCGGGTGAAGCCGGGTACGAGTGCTAGTACCAGTATAAAGCTAGGCGGTAAATTTATGTCGAATTTCCCGCCTAGCGTTTGGTAACATATAACGTGAAGCTGACTACGAGATGGATGGAGTGTTAATGGGCTTTTTTTGTGTGTGTACAACCCAATTGATCTAGCCATTGTATACGTCCGTTCATTAACTGGGGGTAAAAAATAGGAAATGCACGGTTTAACGTCCTTTTAACTGCTGTAGGATATTTTGGTAATGGGGAAAGTTTCTGGAACGTTCCTACGATGGTTTACATGCCTAAGCGTACATAAAAATGAAATTAGGCAAACGTAACATGTCATATAACTCGGTCAAATTAATTAGAGGTAAAAAATTAATTCGCTTTAATCTAACTAATTACTTCAATACTTTCCCTCAGTAGCGTGCACAGACCACCGACAGGGCTGGTAACTTTTGTAAAAAGGCAAGCTGAGGTTTTTTTTTTTTTTTTGCTCTACAGCCTTTTTTTTTTGTACCCTTTTTTTTTAAGCTTGTGTCTCCATTTCATCCTTTTATGCCCATTTCCGCCCCTTTCCTGGCCTTCTTTTGGCCCTTTTTTGTACGGATGCTTCGAATACAAAATTTGCCGAATACCGGCTATACAACCGAATACTTACCTTGCCAAATACCGAAAGCCGAATATGTAACGGACTACTCAACTTGGCGAATACCGAATATACAACCGAATAGTCAACTTGCCGAATACCCGGCATCAAACAATTTACATATTCTGCCGAATACCGAATTATTCAGTCCTGTACCGAATAATGGCCGAATACGCCGAATACCAAATTATTCGGCCGAATACTTAACCGACTCAAATGCTCTGCCGAATACCTGTAATAATAATAATAATAATAATAATAATTTTATTGCATTTAAACAACTCGAAGTTCAAGAACTTGTGTGAGTGCATTTAAACACATATGATAATTTTTCCTTTTTCTTTTGGAAATGTCAGAAGACAATTCCTCACAAACCAAAAACTAAATGCTCAGCTAAACGTTCTTACATTAACACCATTGCATAACTATATACTAAAAAAATATTCGGTCGAATACCAACAAATCTTAAACTATTCGGCCGGATACTGAATATCACTATTCGGCCAAAATCAGTATTCGGCCGCATACCGAATACTTGAATTTTGTTCTAATAGGCTGAATACCGAATAATTTACCGAATATTCGGTACATCCCTACTTTTTTTTGGCCTCTATAGGCCCTTTCTCTGCAGCACCAACGTTTATCGGCTCAGAAAATCGAAATAGTATATATATATTTTTTTAATAAAAAGCGCAAAAAGGGCATTTTTTCCGAAAATGGCAGGGGCAATGCCCCCCCCCCCCTCCTCTGCTCCCTCCTGTGCACGCCACTTTTTCCAATACAGACCACCGTTCTCCTGACAGGTTGGTGATGTTCATTGCCGTGTCCTCCTTCCGTCAGACTTGGCACGCCAGTTGGGCGATAGGTCTGTCCTCCCGAAGGGGTTTTAAAATTTTGTCAGGAGTTACATATGAACGATAATATCTTCATTTGGGGTTTGCTTAACACTTCTGTAATGTGTGGCAGTGGCAAGCCGGTCCACTGTACTGTGACTGAGGTTGGCGCTACAGACCTAGCTGTTGATGCGCCATAAAGCCTCAACCCCCTTCCCCCCGATATCGGAGAAACTAATTTTTTTTTTAAATTTTCTACACATCCCAAATTATTCACGCCCACATCTCAATTTGGAAACTTCAACTTGAAACCCCCCCCCCCCCCCGTAAATAACAACATTAAAATAGCATCTAACCGCATTGACTAAGCTAAAAATGCTTAATTAAACGTCACGTTACTAAATTACAACACCAGAGTTGTAACGGTCCTCCGATATAAAAAGATGTTACCCCATTCCCTCATCCCAATCAATGAGTTTTTCACAATTGTACTCATTTTTTTTTGGGGGGGGGAGGGGGGGAGAGGGCTCCTCCTTTATTTTGAATTTTGGTTCCATCGACTGCGCAGCGACACATCCATTTCCGGTGGTGCATTTCCGGTGGTTTTACGTTTCGTTGATTCTTCCTTTGAAAATTTTGTTTTCGTCATTGCTTGAAAACGTAATGTTGCTTTAGTTCGAAACGGCGCATTAATTTGGTTTGGCTGCAGTACCCGACTTGGATTCATTTGTCTTACTTCATTCTTTACGGGAGGATTCGTTTAGGGAGTCGAACGTCCGGAACCGTAACCCGAATCGCAACCGTAAACTGTTAAAAACCGGGAAAATATGGCCGAACTGGAACTGAACCGTAAAGTGATGTCTTGTGGCGAACCCGAAACCGAACCGAACCGAAAAAAAAAATACGATTCATTGTTTAGGTTCAAACGAGCACTTTGATATTAGACAAAGGAAATTAGACAATAGCGTTTGTGTATGGCCAACCTTGCAGAACGTGGAAAACATGGAAAGCCCAGGGAATTTAGACTACGTTTGTAAGTCAGGGAAAGCTCAGGAAATTCTCAGATTTTTCCCAAAAGCCTGGAAAACCCAGGGAAAAAAAAAGAAGCTGGACTTCGAGGCTAACCTTCAAATTCAGAGCTGTGCAAAACCTTGTAAACAAATAAAAACGCATCCAAACTTATCGTAGGGCTAGGCCTAACTACACATTAAACACACAGAGTTAAAAAATGTTATGTTCTATTTTGACATCTAAAAGTTCATTATATCTGGCTATTCTCTTTTACACTGTGTTAAACAAGTTAAACTGGTAAAATGTGTTAAAAAAAAGATTCCTTCCTGAAATTACGGCAAATAGCCTGGAAATTGACCTCAACTTCTCTGAAAAACCTGGAAACCACAGGGAAATTTATTTCAGTATTTTGGCGGGAGTTCTGAAGACTTCACGATAGTTTTCACGTGTTAAAGCCGACAAGGAAACATCTGGTTGTTGTTGCTGTTGACGATATGCCAGTATTTCTCTCAAGTCGAGTATTTGTTCTAAACAGGCCTTGTTCCGTGACGTCATCTGTGTTCGGCCCATTGTAAACTAGTACCTAAACGTGGCGAAATGTTGCTAGCTAAAAAACAGTTTCAGACTGAGATTTTCAACAGGGGGTTTCCTGACAAACCAGACTCACAGTTCATACATAACAAGCAACCTATTTGAATTTTCAGCACAATAGGACATTGCGTGCCGTGTTCACCTACAGACAAAGGACAATGAATGAAAACAAATCAAATCGTAAAAACAGTAAAAAAATGAAGGTACCGTGTTCAATACTTACAATCCGAACGTGTTGCGAACGTGTCCTTATACCCACGGTAACCCTCATCGTAGATCTCTATCTGCGACATCGTAGGGGTAACTGCGTGTGTATACTCATTGCTTCCACTTCTCACAGAATTACCCTGAGTAAATACAAAATTTCCCTTTTTTTACCTGTGCAAAAAAAAAAAAAATCCCTTTTTTTATTTCCCTTATTTCATTTCCTTTCATTGCACCACTATTTTTTAACATCTCCTAATTAAAAAAAAATAATTATGAGTTCGTTTTAAGGGCACAGGAGCGCCACCAATTGACGCAAATTGAAAATAAAATTCAAACGACTACTTACTTCGAACTTATTATTAGAACTATACCGCACGCCATGGCTGTTTGCTGTGACGTGCACATCACGTGACCGGGCTAGTCCAATCAGACGGCCAAACAGACGTTGTTCTCGTTCGTCATTGGCTAACTCGTGGTGACGTCACGGCAAACAGCCATTGCGCATGGTTTAGTACGCCCACAATTTTTGTGATTTTTAGCTCTAATAAACCGGCAACTGACGAGAAATTAACACTAACCAAATTGTAAACTGGAGTTGGGTAAGAAATTAAAATGTTAAAAACACGCTTACGTTGGAGTAGAAAGTTTCGAAAAATGGTGGGTCTGGATCAGGGGTCCCCAAACTTTTCAAACTGAGGGCCATATACCTTATCTTTCGCGGGCCGAATTTTTCCTCGTCTGGCCCTATATAGTGGTTTCCAGCGGTGCCAATTCAGTATTTACCCACCCCCTCCCCGAAGTTAACACTAAACAGCCATCCCCCAGTCACCATTGTTGGGAACTGTGGGCTTTAGGGCGCGTTTATGCAGGGACTCGCCTTTGCATTCTCGCAGCTAGAACTCAATCGTGATGGCAAAGGTGACATTGCCATGGGGAACAACGCCAAATGGATTATCTAAATCCGACAACGTTTGAGTAAATACTTGCAGTCTTATAATCCGTGCCAATAATACAAAGAATTCCTCATGACGAAACAATTTTCCCGAACGCTTCTGAACTCACGTTATTGGCTGTTTTCGTTGCGAGGCGACAGACATAAAACCGCCGCCATGTTGGAATTTGAGGTGATTTCTAGCTTCTAGCTGCGAGAATGCAAAAGCGAGTGGTTGCCCTTATTGGCATGTTTGGTGTTTGGATTTTTTCGGTCGGTGTTTTTATTCATTTGTAATTGGACGCATGGCTTCGGACCTCGACTCAGTAATAATAATAAGTTCAAATTCAATTTCAAATTCTTACTTCTCACTTGGTAATTTAGGTATACGTTGTTATTTAAAAGTGGAACCTCCAATACAAAGTATAGCAAATACAGATGCTCATCAGCCATTCCTGAACGAAAGTCGTGATCTTCCTAGTTCCGAAAAAACGTAACCTTCGATTCACTCAGGGAAAAAGAAAATATACTTTGAAAAGTATAACCACCTGAAAAATCGCATTTAGTGAAAATAAAGAACGGGCCGGATAAAAGTGCTTTGCGGAACGCCTCAGCCATGTTTGGTGGTGCCTGTGGTGCCTCGTGCTCATGTCGATTGTGGCATGTCAAAGAACCTGGGGTTTTCCACTTGGATTTCTCCGGCTAAGTTGGCCCTCTCGCCGTCGACTCATAATCATCCTCATCTTCATCTGGAGGTGACGACGGGCTATGCAGCCGCCATTAGGTGACGGAGGGCGGTCTGCACCCTGTTTCAAAAGGGAGAGCATCTAGCATCATCATCCTCATCATCATCGAGAAAATGGCAACTTGCAAATAAAACACTGAATTTCCCCATTTTTCCCTGCTTTTTTCTTTTACCTTTGAAGACCTTTTTTTTCCCTTAAAAGGCAAAAATTCCCAGTAAGTGGAAGCGACTGTGTGTACCAATCCACGACAAGAAGATGTTGAACTTCTGAAGATGAAACGATTATCACCGGTGGTTTAATTCTTGAACTCTCATTGTTGACGTTTTCGTTACAATTCGGCAGAGCGAAATCTGGCACCGTCGTGATAATCCCAATTCAGTTAACCGCCTCCAGACAGCGACATTGCGATGCTAACTGATCTCGAAAAAGTTCGGTCTACTCCCTTCCATTTTGTTGGCTTCACCGACATCGCAAGAGTACTGCCGGAAAGCTTAACTTGCGATATTCTGGCACGGGCCGTGTCATTTAGAGCCACGTTTCCCAACCGGTGAGGCGGGCCTCCCTTGGGAGGCGTGGAGTAACTGCAGGGGAGGCTCGATCCGCTGCCGGAGCCGTACTACAAGGGTGCATTTATGCAACCAATCGCCTTTGCATTCTCGCAGCTAGAATTTAATCACGATGGCTAAGGCGCCGTCGCTATAGGGTAACAACGCTATCTGGATTGGCTAAATCCGACATTGAGTAAATGCTTACAATCTTATAATTAGTGACAGACAATAAGACAAAGAATTCTTCCTGATGAAACAATTAACCAGTCACTTCCGAACTCACGTTGATTGTATAGTGATTGTTTTCGTGGCGAAAGGATGGAGTTAAAATCGCCATCAGGTCGGAATTTCAGATTATTTCCAGCTTCCAGCTGCAAGAATGCAAAGGCGAGTCGTTACATAAACGCGCCCTAAAGATCAGTGACGAATTTTTTTTATTTTTAAATATGCACCACAAAAGAAGTTAAATTGTATGAGGAAGACGAAATTGTCATTTTTAAATATCTACAGAATTTTTTGTACAATCTACGGTCATTTTAGCCAAAGTTCCAGACATTTTTGTTCTCATGTTGCAATACTGCCCCTCTTCGTAGTGAAAAAAAAAGTGCACAGCTATTTTTTCTTATGGGGTGGGGGGGGGGGGGGGGGCACCATTGCCTGCTAGTCCCAGTGGGGAAGAATACTGTAGAAAAGGTTGGGAACCACTGATTTAGAGGCCCAGTCGAAAGAGCCGAGTTTAATTTCAAAATCACGACGGCGCTCATATTTTTTTCCGCCATTGTTGTTGCTCTCTTCTCATCCTTAGCTGTTTACAATGTTGACACCATTGTGTTTCTTCGTTAACTATTAATTTGTTGGTGTATTCTTCTAAAATATCTGAATTGTTTTTGGATTCTTGCTGTTGCTTTTTTTTTGGGGGGGGGGGGGGGCTGGACATTTTAAATATAGAAAAATGAAATACTAACTTTATTCGCGCTCATGTTAAAATTTTCAGTTCAACCCTGAAGCACAATTTAGATGTGTGTTGGCTAGAGCGCTTTGAGTACGGTATTAAATTTGTCTACAGGTATAACAATATTTATTTTTATAATGGCTGTAAAAGTAATTTAATAGTGTTGGATAGAAGATTTGCCAATTTTGCGGATTGATTCGTTGGAAACGGAGCCCTGTTCCAAAAAAAAAAAAAAAAGCAAAATCCTTCGGCCCCCCCCTCTCCCCCAAAAATGAGTCGTGTTGTCTAAACAGTTATGGAGGACATTTTTTTTTTTTGGGGGGGAGGGAGGTTTATGAGTGAGTTTTTCCAATTAAATTCTTTATAATCGCTTTTTGCATAAAAATAATTTTTCATTCTGTTTTTATTTATTATTGAATAAATGTCCCTTCCTTCCTGGTAATCTGAAAATGTTATGTCGCTAAACTGAATATTAATTTTTCTTTGGGCTAAGGTTTGAAGACAATTATAGACCATTTAGTTGTAGTGCAGTGTTTCAAGTTTAAAATTCGCCTATCTCGTGTCACTTTCACAGTTCAGTCCCCGAGATTGAGAGATGCTTTTCGTGTTGTGCTTGCAGCGCGACTGGTGGCAAAATCATGGGCTAATTGGATGACGCGTAGAATTTCATTGGCGGAATGGCGGCTACATACAATAGAAGGAATTACAAAAGTAATGCACGTTGGCATTGATCAATAGTTTCCGTGGTGATACAAGAGCTGGTAGTGTTACACATTGCAATACAGATTGTTGAATACTGCAGTATAGGACTACATATACATTGTTGCTGCAAGACAATCATGCAATACAGCCCCTGCCGAGGCAAACTGAGGAGAAGAATCCGGCATCCAAGGCCCATTCAGATACGGCAGATGATCATATCATGGTCCTGCGTTGGGTGCAGAATCTATCCCTAAACTAGGGGTTGATTACCGGTAGACCTGGGCCGTTATAAAAACGAACGGTGGAGTCCAACTCTGAGCCCACATTAGGGAGGGAAGGTGGAAAGCCAGTATGGTCATGGGAGTAGCACTATACGCCTTTTCCCTCACCAGCTTTCTACCTGCGCACCCTAATGTGGAATCACCGTTGGTTTCTCCCGATCGTTCTTATAACAGCCCAGCTCTGTCTTGTGATTGTACTTGACGTGCAATATTGTAAAATATTGGTAGAAATCTCTTTTGGAAGGTGTGTCCCATGGTTGGCAGGTTTTTGTCACCACGTGGTTAAAACCTGTTTTTACCATGTTTTTTACTGTTTTTTGCCCCTTTGGCCAAAAATATGGCAAAAATATACTTGAAGTCAAATAAAAAAAAAAAGCTTGCCCTACAATAGTCAAATATTGGCAGATTATAAAAGCCCACCTTGAAATCGTCACATCGTTTATTTCGAACATTCATATGCACTTCTTATTTACCTTTCATTTCGTTAGGGCTCCGGCAAGTAAACGGGAAGTCCTGGGGTCGAGTCCCAGTCGAATCATTTGTCTTTTCCTTCTTTCTCAGACTAGTGTATTGCGTTTCCTCACAAGGCCAGTCTTTAATGCAGACTGCTTGCTTTGTTTACCCTTTACCTTGTGATTTCTTCTTTATATACTTTCATCCGCTTATTTCCACAGTAAAAAAAGATATTCTCATAATCTCTATGCAAATTTGTCGAAAATTTGCATAGATATTGTGAGAAGAATATTTTTGTACAGTGAAAATAAGCGTATGAAAGGAAATTTTCCTTTTTTTCATTTGGAGGGGTAATAATTAGCCTTTTGCCTGTGCTTGCCAGTTTTAACCGGTAATAACCGTAAAAATAAGCGTATGAAAGGAAATTTTCCTTTTTTTTCATTTGGAGTGGTAATAATTAGCCTTTTGCCAGTGTTTGCCAGTTTTACCCAGTAATAACTGTAAAAATAAGCATATGAAAAGAAATTTTCCATTTTTCATTTGGAATGGTAATAATTAGCCTTTTGCCGGTGTTTGCAGGTTTTACCCAGTAATAACCGTAAAAATAAGCATATGAAAGGAAATTTTACTTTTTTTCATTTGGAGTGGTAATAATTAGCCTTTTGCTGGTGTTTGCCAGTTTTACCCGGCAATAACCGTAAAAATAAGCATATGAAAGGAAATTTTCCTTTTTTTCA
>JAHWFP010028625.1:32087-50501 GCA_023313725.1 Lithobius niger
TTTGCCAGTTTTACCCGGTAATAACCGTAAAAATAAGCATATGAAAGAAAATTTTCCTTTTTTTCATGTGGAGTGGTAATAATTATCTTTTTGCCGGTGTCTGCCAGTTTTAACCGGTAATAACCGTAAAAGTAAGCGTATGAAAGGTAATTTTCCTTTTTTTCATTTGGAGTGGTAATAATTAGCCTTTTGCTGGTGTTTGCTAGTTTTAACCAGTACTAACCGTAAAAATCAGCGTATGAAAGGATATTTTCCTTTTTTTCATTTGGAGTGGTAATAATTATCCTTTTGCCGGTGTTTGCCTGTTTTAACCGGTAATAACCGTAAAAATAAGTATATGAAAGGAAATTTTCTTTTTTTTTTCAATTGGAGTGGTAATAATTAGCCTTTTGCTGGTGTTTGCCAGTTTTAACCGGTAATAACCGGAAAAAAACTGTAAAAACCATGTTTTTGCCACTGTGCCGGCAAGCCGTTTTGACGGCAAAAACCCAACCCTGTCTGTGTCCCTTGAATTTAAAAGTTCATGACAATTCCGTATCACCACTACGTGAAATACCTTTTGCTTTAAGTTTGTTGTAGCTTCGAATTTTTAGTTATTTTTTTTTTCAGAAATAAATACCAAATATTTGCAACTTATAAGTTGGTCTTCGTAAAGCATAGACAGCACAAGATTTTAGCCCAATCTACTATTCACAGTCTCTCAGAAACATACATCACCCTTAGGACGCTGTGAGGCAAATTTGTCAAGGGAAAAGGATGGAATCAGGCGAGTTGTGCGCGCCGCGCCACACCAGGCAAGTTTGAAGATAAAATCCACGCGGGCGAATACCGTCCCTTTTCCCCCCGCAGCCTTTCCTGTCCGAGATTTCAAGCGAAGGGGGGGACTGGGGGAGTAGATTACTCCTTGTGGCGTCCCTCCCCGCTGTCCGCGCGCTCCAGCTCTCGTGGGCCGTTCGTCACTTTGACTTTCTGTTGGCGAGAGTTTGGAGATAACAGATTTCGGAAGGAGATATTGCGCTAAGTACACGCGGACATATACTTGCTTTTGAACTACAACTGCTGAAAAGTTTGAAACATTCAATCCAAGTTATGGTATCATTCC
Organism: Lithobius niger; assembly: GCA_023313725.1. NCBI lineage: Eukaryota > Metazoa > Arthropoda > Chilopoda > Lithobiomorpha > Lithobiidae > Lithobius > Lithobius niger. The sequence continues at coordinate 33,190 of JAHWFP010028625.1, forward strand.
GGTTCCGGTGTTTGTCTGCGTCTGTGTTGAGAGGGTGGGAGCTCAACATGTTGGTTTCAACTTCACTGTAAGGCGATTACGATCCGAGAGGTGGACCTTCTTACCTTCGCAAGTTCTGAGTTGTACTGTAATAATTTCCTAACTTTAGAAGAGTGTGCGGACGTGTCTGTCGTATCAAAATTTGATTCTGTATACCGCGAGGTATGTGCGGCTAGTTGGTTGGTATTTGCATGTGGTTTTGGTGCAGAGTCAACCAAGATACGGGTTTCTGGTTTGGCAGCATCAACAGTTCAAGATTGTGAAGTGAAGCTACCCCTTGATAAATATGCTGGAAAACACCTGTGAACTTAGGTGTAAAGTAATGTTATTTTTTTGTTAAATCCTTTAAGAAACGTGGGTCGTTTTCAGTGGTGGATTTGTTGTATGTGTTGGGAGGATGGAGGTTTACTCTACTTAAAAGAGACAGTATTTTTTTAATAGTATCGTACTTAGCTTAAAATAAATAAAGAAATCACAAGGTAAAGGGTAAACGAAGCAAGTAGTCTGCATTAAATGGGAAGTCCTGGGTTCGAGTCCCAGTCGGGCCAGTTGCGTTTTCTTTCTTTATCAGACTTGTGTATCCTCACAAGGCCAGTCTTTAAAGACGGGAAAGCCAAAGGCTCACAAGAAATAACTAAATACAGATGCAAACCTATTTACGTTGCCTTTTGGACTTATATGTCAGACTGCCTGAGCCGGGCATCGAACCCAGGACCTTGGCCTTTGGTTTCTAAGGTCCTGGGTTCGATTGCCCCATTCAGGCAGTCTGACATGTAAGTCCAAAAGGCAACGTAAATAGGTTTGCATCTGTATTTAGGCCAGTCTTTAATGCAGACTGCTTGCTTCGTTTAGCTTAAAAGAGTTTAACGTTCAAATTCAGGATGGTCAAGTTACAGGAAATCACTTGACATAGCATTAATGGGAGTAATACTTATTTCCTGCTAATTATAGCTGCTGTGCTTGCTGGCGCGTTTTTGCAAAACAACGCTGTAATAATGTGCTGAGCAATTACCAAACTGGTTTTACTTTTGTGCTAGACATTACGCTGAAGCAAATGATGCTAAACTGAAATGCGTTAGCCTGGTATCTGGGTAGGATATTACACCCGCTTTCCGAAGACTCAGAGCAGCGAGTCGCAACTGCACTAAAAACAAGCGATTCAAAACCTACCTGGACTCCTTCCGGTGCTTGGCCGTCTCCTTGTTGTAATGCCAAGATGGCGCCAGCTAACTTCCTGTGCTCGTCTGAATGAGATTCGCGGAGACGCCAATCCTACAATCTGTTTATTAATTTATTTTATTTACAAAATTATTCTGACGCCCTACAAAGAGCGTAACGGCAATTTCAGACTAAAACAAACATTTTGAAAAAAAAAAAGAACAAACATGGCGGCGTCAATGGTGCTCACCGTTTCGCCTGAATAAGAATCGTGAGATACACATCCCGTAATTCATCACTCTTGTCGTATTCACTCCGTGGTGTAGAGCGAAGGAAGGTAGGTGGTGCACATTTTATATTAAAGGAAGGTTGCTACGAATGTGAAAATGCAGTGCATCTTAAAAACAAAAGAGCAGTGACATTTGCCGCCATATTGGCACCAGATTGGCACCAGTATGGGTTTTGAAGGGCATAACTACAAGGTGCACTGCATAAAAATGGAGGGAAAACAACGGAAGAGCGGATTTCTTGGGCTTAAAATAACGTTGTTTTCTCCAACAACAAAAATCGCGCGTTTTCCGTCAAGAAATCACTCTTCACAGCGTCGGCTTCAGTATGACGTCCTTCTGTTTCTCTCTGCAGTGCCCCTTGCAGCTAACCCATTAAGGCTCCAGCATAGAGTTATATACAATAAAACTCCGTCGTGTCACTGCTCTGTTGCAAACATCAATTTCTAAAAGTAATAGCTGTTGGAATATTTGTTCCAACGGTCTGCCTCTAAAGAGAAACATTTAGGAAACCGTTTTTACAGTTTATTTGAAGCCATGCGAGCCTTACCCTACTCGTCGGACTAAAGTTCTCAATGGCAGCAACCGAAATGCGTGTCCACCACGTATCGACCTAGGAATAAAGGCGGCTGCCATCCCATGGTCTCAAAGTCGAAATATCAGCTCGTCCAGTAACCATTACATCGATTTGTCTGAGAGCAACCCTGACGAGTCATTTTTGTTTTTAGTACGAGGAACGGGCAATATCCGATTTAGTCTATCGCCCGATTTCACGACGATTACCACGCGTTACCATGTGATAAGCCTGAACAAGCATTATTGTTCAGTTTTCGTTCTAAATGAAATGTTGCCCGACTTCGAACCTGGTCTTTCTGAAGGGAGTGAGACTCCATTGTTGAGAGCTGATAGATGCCTGATGGCATGGATGCGGGGCTGCGGGGTGAGAGCGGGAGTGTGTTAGGACGGTTACGTAGTGAGAGCTGCTCTCAGCCCGCAACTGTCCTCCCCCCCTCCCCCATGCACTTGCTGTCAGTCCGCACCCATCCCATCACGCGTTGCCAGCTATAGACTTGCATTGTTGCAACCATTGTTGTCGAGGACTGAGAGCAGCGAAGTCGGGTGATATCTTGTGTGACAGAAGCGCTGATGCGCGTTGCCGTTTCTGACTATGCCCCTACAGGCAGTTCTCAGCATCCTACCCTTAGCTTGCCCTCAGCTTAGGACTAAAAAGAGGTTTTTGTCTACAAGCCGTAACATCTACTGCATAATAGGTCTCCAAGAACTCCCACAGCAAGCAACACACTTGAGAAGTAACTGAAATTCCAAACAATCGAAAATGACTTGTGCACAAAAATCGTCAAGAAAGTTTCCTGGATAAGAGCAAGGAAACACATTGTAGTCAGTCGAATCTAACTCCCAGCATTTTAGACACTACAGGAAGTTCCAGAAGAAGGAACCTGAATATAAGAGCCAAACTAAGAAAAACTCTAATCGTGTGCAAAAGGGTCGACTTGGCAAGGGTCTACTTCAACAAACCACGTAACACTCGACCTAACAGAGGGAAATTATTTGGGTGATGATGGTTTCTTGACAAAACCTAGGAATTGGGGGGGGGGGGGGAGGCTTACATGAATTTTATTCCTAACCAGCATGACTGTTGTTGTTGTTTTTTTTAAATACCTGTTATGTAGAAGATGTTTGCATTGTATTGTATTGATTTGGTGTGTGTTCGAAAACTTCGTGCGAGTCATCTACGAACATATGAAAGTCTGGCGAAAGCTTCCCTCGATTACATCTTGCACGTAGCTGACAGAACTGACAGAATTGATTTATTTTTTTGTTTTCAACACAAAAGGTTCAGTAAAAAATCATGAATGCGTTCGGCGAGGGCATTCTGCTAGGACTGGTGTGATGCAAACAGAGGATAACAGCAAAATACGAGCGCAAATATTGTGTTGTGGGTGACCGGTTGTGGGTTGTTAACATAAGGCCGCTAAAAGTTAATTAGTTGGTTCTCGTGAGCACACGCACGTGTTTTTTTTCTCAGCGCACGAAACTTTTTTTTATGATGCTGTCTAAAAATTAAAAAAAAAAATTACGATAATGCATCAGCACTTTCATCAAACTTTTTCTGGAGCCGATGACCACGACAGCTCTTTGTTCCATTCATTCCCATGATCGCCTCGAAACAAATCGTAGGGTCGTTCAGAGGCAAGTGACGCGACTAAATACTTGGTTCTAAAGAATTGACTTTTATCAAACAGTACCACTACTGAGAACCACTTAATTAATTTTTAAGGGCCTAATAAATATATCGATATTTTTCCACCCCCCCCCCCCCCAAAAAAAAAAAAATTCCTCTGGGCAACACTGAGTTCCAGCTATGTTAGGATTTGAGTAAAATACAGTACATTAAACCAACTGCTTACAAAAAATTGGTACCAAAACGTTTGGTGAAGCGTTGTACCTGTGTTAAATGCACGACACGCATGTGCAAGTAGGCATTAACATTATATGTTTACTGCTAATACAGAAGTGCCCAAAAACTGAATGTAAGAACCCATTCGTGTAAAACACTGAATTGTTGAATGTCTGTATGTTGTCTTTTGAAACAGTCCACAGAGTGGACGGACTACGACCAGGTCAGAACCAGGAGTGGACGGAAATCTTACTTTTAATTATCTAAGTTGATTTCTGTCCTCTCCTGGATCTGAGGGACGCTAACTAGAAAAGTTGGACTTGGAAAATCTTGGGTCGTCAAAGTTTTGTGGGCCACCCTGTATAGAGCAGTGACATTTGCCGCCGTATTGGCACCAGTATGGGTTTTGGAGGGCATAACTACAAGGTGCACTACATAAAAATGGACGGAAAAACAACGGAAGAGAGGATTTCTTAGGCTTAAAATAAAGTTGTTTTCTCCAACAACAAAAATCGCGCGGTGTAGATCTAAGAAATCCACTCTTCACAGCATTGGCTTCAGTATGACGCCCTTCTGTTTCTCTGTGCAGTGGCCCTTGCAGCTAACCCATTAAGGCTCCAGCTTAGAGTTATATACAATAATGCTACGTCGTATCACTGCTCTATTCAGGGCGGTCCACAAAAAAACTGACGGCCCAACATTTTCTAAGTCCAACTTTTCTAGAACCAGGAGAGGACAGAAATCTTCCGGTCTCGTTCGATATGATTTCTGTTCTCTCCTGGTTTTGAGGGGTGCTAACTAGAAAAGTTAGACTTAGAAAATGTTGGTTCGTCAGTTTTTTGTGGACCACCCAGGATTATAGGCAGTGATTAAAAGCGTGCATAAAGTTATTGTCTGTTATATGTCAAAGGTGGTTTTCCATTTTTGTAGGTTCACTATAGTTAGATATCAATATGAGCAACTTTATTTTTTTTTCTATGCAGCAGCTTAAAGGTAACTGAATGCTCTATAGTTTTAAGTCCTTTGGGAAATAAAGAAATCGTGCGTGGTTTACGTGTTTCGTCACGAAAATTATGTCTGCGAAGAGTTTATAGAAAAATTCCGATCGTTTCGCTGAGAAACCGTTGCTGCGGCCTCAAAAATTCATGGGAAATAAAGTATTCAGCGTTTTCTTTCTTTTTATTTGACATGTAGAAAAAAAAAATGGAAGCCATACGAGGCAAGGATGGTGTGTTTTGTTTTCCGACGTGCTCGTGACCATTATTTTTTTTTTTTTTAGAATGGCCACCATTAAAAAACTGCCGGGAATCCACTATAACTCTTTAGAAGTTCTGTTTTAGGGTGGCTGAAAAACAGATTTTTTTAAATTATATATCGGCGTAACAGTGTAAAAAAAATTTAATTTTTGGTCTTACCATTTCCCAAAACCAAAAAAAAACCAAAAAACTAACATTTTTATTTTCACATATGCCCTCCTCGCCCTACAGTTTGAACACTCCTCTATATCCTGTAGTTTTACGGCAGGGAAAGTCTATACCGCAAACTGTCAAATTATTGAACCCTAAATGTAACTATACCACACGCCATGACTGTTTGCTGTGACGTGCATGTCACGTAACTGGGCTAGTCCAATCAGACGGCCAAACAGCCGTTGTTCTCGTTCGTCATTGGCTAACTCATGGTGACGTCACAGCAAACAGCCATTGCGCATGGTTTAAATTTTTAACAGTGAGACTACTGTGCTCAAGGAACTAATACGTTTGATGTGGTGAACGAACAAAAAGATGTAGAATGAAAAGTTCCCACCTCTAATTTAGCCTGGTTTCTCTTTTTTTTCGTTACAGGTAAGGAATGAAGTTTAATTTTACTGAAACGAAGACATGCAAAAACGTGAAATGCTGTAGCTACTAATGAATGAGGGAGTTAACAAAATAGGGGAGGAGTTGCCACGGACGATAAAGGTTCAGGTAATCTCCAACCGTTTATTTTTAACAATAGGAAAAGGTTTTTTTCCCATGGTAGGCTAATTTGATTAGAAGGTTTGTGGTGCTGTTTTACCCTCGTGTATGTTTACGTAAAAAAGATGTAAACAAAACTGTTTAACGTAAAAAAACAGTTTTTCACTACGCTCACTACGCTCAACTTAGAAATCAATATGTTAAAGTAAAAACTTTTTTTTTGAACTCTCTGATGCATCTGGGAGATGTTCAACAGGATCAGCAAAATATGAAATTGAAAATGTCTTGTAAAGGGGCTCTGGTAAAGTCCCTCCTAGTTTGTGCCGACCAAGGAAGTATGAGAGACTACTTGTCTCCATCAGCGGCTATGGGATTTATTCTGGCCTAGTCCGGATAATCTTGGTCTTTTGAGTCGAATTCCAGAGTTTGCCCTTAAACCGTCTAATAATGTTCAAATTCTTTCTCCTTCAAACCCGCCTAGTAATATCCGAATTCTTTCTCCTTCAAAACCATAAAATGTTCGAAATCGTTCTCCTTCAAATCCGTCTAGTAATTTTCGAATTCTTTCGCCTTCAAAACCGTATACTAATGTTAGATTCTTTCTGCTTCAAAACCGTATAGTACTGTTCAAATTCTTTCTCTTTCAAAAACGTATAGTAACACTCAAATTCTTTCACCTTCAAAACCACCGAGTAATGTTCGAATTTTTTTCGCCTTCAAAACCGTTTGTAATTTTACTTTCTTGCTCCTTCAAAACCGTATAGTAATATTCGAATTCTTCCTTGTTCAAAAACGTTTAGTATAATGTTAGAGTTCTTTCACTTCAAAATCGTGTAGCAATATTCTAATTCTTTCTACTTCAAAACCGATTAGTAATGTTCAAATTTTTTCTCTTTCAAAACCGTATAGTAATGTTCGAATTCTTTCTCCTTCAAAACCTTCTGTAGTAATGTTCGAAATTGAGATGGTTCAAGCATGCAGTTTGCTTGAAATGAGTTAAAGGATACAGCTCCAATAAATGTATAAAAAAACACTATCAACTCCAGCCAATCAACGAACTACAAAAGAGTACCGCAAAACCACGGAATTATCATCCTCTTCAACTGCCAAGGTTATCGCGGTAAAGGGAACATTTTGGCAGGAAATTCCTACGTGCCACAATCGACATGAGAAACCCACTGAGCACCCTAAACCCATCCTTTCGCTTCCCTTCCAGAAGTGTAGCGCCTGTAGGGGAATTTTGCTGAGCACTATTAATGCTGTGCCGCAAACGTCTTCTGACCATTGTGTATAGGCTTACGATTCGCTGCCAGAAAGGGCGTTGTCGTCTTTCTTAAACAACCGACTTCTTAAAACAGTTTCAAAGTTTTCCGCAGATGCGTGCCGAAACAAAAGTCCCGCGTCAACAGTAATTGCCGAAATGACAACTCCCGCAGACAGTGGTGCATTCCGTCTTATAAACTCCCAGCATTTTAGTGTCTTTTCGTTTCGCCGCGGGCGGCCGTCTCGCCTTTTTAGGCTTAACTGAAGCCTTTTTTTTTTATGCCTGGGAGTCAAACGCTTCTTAGCGCATTTGTGGGCCGCCATCTTTGAAAACAATTAAATCCCTCCGCTAGAGGGGGTGTGTGGGAGGAAGACGGCATTTAAGTGAGGCGTGAATGCAGCGCCGCCGTTACGAAGGCTTTAATATTTGGCGGATGCCGCAATAAACGAGCTCGGCAGGCTGTGCCTTCATCGTGGCAAAGGTTGCAAAGCATGAAATCGTGATGGGAAAAGTGCCGATCTGCGTGCAGGGCTAATGATAACTGGTGACATGAAAACCTGGCACGGAAGAAAGAAAAAAAATGGAATAGACAAAAGTTCATCGTTAAACGTGTGAATTTTTACGTTGTCATTTTTTTCCCCCCTTGGTTTGCAGCTTTGATAAAATTTGCCGTTTTGTGCAATGCGGAGCTGACGCTTGGAAATGCAAGACGGTGATTTACAAAAAAGAGGTTAAGGCAGACTACTGTGTCGTGATCGCATATTGTTGTGCGATTATTCGGGTGGTATCTTCGTGTTGTAATTGTTGTAGTATGCCCTAACGTTGGCTGTAAGCAAGTATCTACCCCAAAACAAAACTTGTTAAGGATTCCCGCCAACCATTACAGAAAAGGCTATTTGAGAGTTCCATACTGATTCCAGGTTTCCAAGTACAATATGGACCATTTGTACACCTTTTTTTCTTGGACACCCGAATTCAGGGGTCGGAACAATACCGCCCGTCTTTATTTGCATCTTTCTTCCACTCAAAATTTTACTCTTACCCCTTTATTTTTAGCTCTTTGCCCTTTTTTCCCCCCCGGGTGCCCCCCCCCCCCCCCCCCCAAAAAAAAAGCCTGTGGTTACCTGGCTGTAAACAGACGTGAAAGATCCGACTACTGTACCTTCGCAAACCACCAAGCTGATTATTCAAAATTCACTACTGTTGAAGAGTTTGGAGGCTCCAACTCACAGCAGAAACTGAACAACTTCAACAGAACATTCCTAAAGTGAGTTGAGTGGAAGTGACGTCACATTTCGACTCTCCTGGTGGAGCTATTCGAAGTTTGTCAGTGAGCTCAGTCTGATCAAGGTGTGCCAGCACTCCAACATTTTGGAATGCTCAATTGAGTTTTGGGTTCTGTTTGTACTTTTGGAAGGTCTGAATGGAAGGTCTGAACAAGATCGTGCGCTTAAAACATAGGTGCAGTGGCGTCGGAACAGTCCAATGATCATCAACTCACCGAAGACCCAGAGTAACTAATCAACTGAAACCAAATATCAAAATTCTTATGTCAATTGAAGTTTTGGAAGTTTGAATGGCTGACACAGTTACAAGGTCGTGTTCCCAAGGTAAAAGTGTAATGACTTCAGAACAGTCCAACGATCATCAACTCGCTGAAAACCCAGTCCAAATATCGAAACTAAACATCGAAATTCTTACGTCAAAGTATTATCGTATCTCCGAGGACATCTGATATTCGACTTACTCACCAACCCAATCCCCAATACTCATTCCAATTCTGCCAGCCTAGATATCAAGTCCTCTCTACAATTTGGCTTATTTCGACATTCATAATTCGAAAACTTAATTTTTTTCACAACCTAAATGTTATTTCACTTCTAATAGCCCAACTTAATGGCAAAGTTGGTCATCAGTCGTGCCTTACATCGATCATGAAACCGTCAGTAGACCACTACTGACTGGATTCAACTACTTTCTCCAGCTAAGCCTCAAGCTCCCTTAGCCCCAATTCCCTCATCAAGTTTCCCAGTTCAGGATGAACCATAGGCAGTCTGCTATAAGTAACGAGTTTTGATGTTTTAGCTTGATGGTTTTCGAAAGTATAATGGAAGACTCTGACATGCAAATGATAAACTCTTTTTTTCCTCTTTCAATAGCAATGCAAACACATTACCAAAGCATAAAATAACGCAGAGTGGCATAAAAAAAAGCATCCGTTGGGCCCCGACAATGAAGTAACTAATGCCCCATGATTCATCCCTTTTTCTGATTGGTGACCTTACGCGACTTGTCAGATGAGTGGCCATGATTGCTTTACTGGTGAAAGTACATTAAAAATGACTCTACATGCAGATATGTAATAAATACGTGTGGTAAATAAACACCGATTCAAACCTAGTCCCGTAGCCTCCTGGGCTGAAATTTAAGACTGCCTTTAGCGGTATTGAACCTATGACCTGTAGGATAAAACACTAAAGCCTTACCGCTCATTTATATGAAATATGTGTTACGTTTGGTTCAAGCAAATGGAACTGGTAATAGGAAGCATTGAAACGCCCTTAAAGTAGCATTTGTAGACAAGTGCAAACGTATGTTAGATCTGCCTATTGTCGTAGCTATGTATTCCATTAGTAGTTTTCCATAACTATCGTGAATGTCACCCCCTATCAGTGATTATAGCACCACATCACCGTTTTCTGACAGGGTCCAAGTCACAGAGTCAGTGACTTGTCAAGCATCTAAATCCAATAGAAAATGCAGCAGATGATGAGCTACTTTGCGACCTGCTTAGAACAGCACACCTGCAGCCCGGAGATGAGGATGTACTGCCCACCAGTAGCAGTGTGTTACTGGCCCAACTGCTCGACCAGCTTAGAACAGCACACCTGCAGCCCGGAGATGAGGACGCAACTGCCCACCAGTAGCAGTGTTACTGGCCTAATAGCTCGACCTGCTTAGAACAGCACACCTGCAGCCCGGAGATGAGGATGCACTGCCCACCAGTAGCAGTGTTACTGGCCCAATAGCTCGACCTGCTTAGAACAGCACACCTGCAGCCCGGAGATGAGGACGCAACTGCCCACCAGTAGCAGTGTTACTGGCCTAATAGCTCGACCTGCTTAGAACAGCACACCTGCAGCCCGGAGATGAGGATGCACTGCCCACCAGTAACAGTGTTACTGGCCCAACAGCTCAACCAGCTTAGAACAGCACACCTGAAGCCCGGAGATGAGGACGCAACTGCCCACCAGTAGCAGTGTTACTGGCCCAACAGCTCGACCAGCTTAGAACAGCACACCTGAAGCCCGGAGATGAGGACGCACTGCCCACCAGTAGCAGTGTTACTGGCCCAACAGCTCGACCTGCTTAGAACAGCACACGGCTGAGGACACACTTCCCACCGCTAGTGTTTTTGCAATAGGCATGTTCAAGTGTAGCACGTCATTCTTCTCGTTGGTGGCATGCAGTAACAAGAGCAAGCAGCCTTCACCCATCCTTACCATTGTGCATGCTTTATTTCTTTCTTCTCATTTAACAATTGTGATTAAATGTTAGGTGAGATCCAGCTCGTGTTGATTTAGTCATAGTTATTTTTTTCTAGTATGTTACCCATTTTAGGACACTTTGGTTTGCAGAATCGTCCACCTCCTCCTTAGTGAAAGTGAAGCACCCTAGATTAATAAAAAGCCGCTTCCCCCAAACCTGTCCATGATTTCAATGAAGACTGGGCTCCCATGCCAGTTCTCTTACAGGATACTGCAGGATACTCGTCTACACCGACTAGTTTTTCTTGGTGACGTAATATTCTGGCAATGTTTGGTAATTAGCCTGTAAAAATAAAGCAAAAACCGCAGATTTTATCCTAACCTAACCTGACCTAACCTTGTAACAAGTTGTGTAACGTGAATGGAGAGTAAATGAGAACCCTCCCACGCATTTGTAATCTTGTGGTGTACGTAATGTAACTCTTTCTTGTACTGTCCCATGTAAAAGGGTGTGCACTTATTGTGTTCTGATCAGGGATACGAGTTTAAAATTTAACTCGCTGACATTATCAGTAATGTTATTAGAATTTTCTGTGATCACCCAGTCCTTTGCCTTTCACTGTCATTTGAAATCTATCAAAAAGAGGATCACGATCACACTTCCGATTCCATTTTATAGGAATTAAGGAGGTCAAAAATGTCCAAGAGTCAAGAAATGCAAATGTTCAGGCCTCTTTGCTCCTTTAATGATAACCCGAACACCTTACCAAATCCTAAATGTGCTAACGTTTAGCCCTTTTTTCCTCCTTTAATGGTAATCCAAACACATTACCAAATTGTAAATGTGCTAACGTATCGGCCTCTTTTTCTCCTTTAATGGCAATCCAAACACGTTACCAAATCCTAAATGTGCTAACGTTCAGCCCTTTTTTTTTTCCTTTTAGTGGTAACCCAAACACGTTACCAAATCCTAAATGTGCTAATTTTCTGGTTATCTTTTTCTCCTTCAGTGGTAATCTAAACACATTGCCATAACCTGCACGTGAACAATGAACATGTCCATGCCTATTTTTCTCCTTTAACTGTAATCCAAACACATTACCAAATCTTCCATATAACTTAACCCATTTCTGTACTGTCCCACTTAAAAGATGCCCGAAATTTAAACCACTTCTGGTACTTGTCCACTTAAAGGGTGATGGAGTTACTGTTTTCACATCCTGGATAGGAATTCAAAAGTCATCTTACTGACACCATCATCCACACTAATCGAATTTCGTGTCACCACCTTTCACCTGGCATTTGAAATCCGTTCAAAGAAGGATCGCGATTTGGTGGAAAACTTCCAATTCTTCATCCCTCTAAGTGAATAATGCAGGGTACCCAAGTAGCATTTCTGCAGAAATTTCCACCAGAGGAGAGACATGCATAGTTAAACGTGTTATCATGAGTGCGACAGGTACGTTGAGAATTATGGGTAAGGTGGGTGCAAGTTCTACAACCTTTGATTCAAGATTCGTTCCGATTCCGAACCACACGAAAGAAAAATAAAAGAAAGTGCGAGAGGGTGAGAAACAGGGAAGACCTCAAATACTGCAGTTCGTCGCGACGCCTGCAGAATGTGCTCATCTATTTGTCAGAATCACGTGGGATTCTTTATTATTCCTGCATCAGAAATCGATGCAGGAGGAAAACCCTCTCGCTTTCGCTCTCTCTCTGTCAAGTTCGTTCGTGCACGGCTGCCATGGCCGCAAGCACGACGATGCTCTACGGGCTGTGCTGCAGAAACTACTAAACAGTTCTGCAGATGTTTCATCAGGAGTTATTCTGCGTGCGGAACCTTTGGAACACTTGGGATGATGAAGAAATAAATACGGAAAGAATTCCTAATTGCATGAGTGTCAGTGTATGAGTTTAGCGACCGCACAATTAAAATAACAGAATGTTAAAAAAAATTCTATAGTCCCCGATTCAGCGTAATCCATAACAAACTGAAGTTCATAAGGAAGACTCCAAGGGCGTAAAGCAACCAATGCGATGTCTCAAGATTTGGGTTAATTGCAGTGATATTTGGGTTACACATCTTGAGAATTATGTTAAAATCTGCAAGAGAATTTTGTACAACAAATTCATTCCCGTTGCGACTAGTTAGCTAAAGACAATATTTCCATGTGATGATAGCTCAGTTGGCAATGGTAGTTCCATTGGTGTAAAGTTCTCGGGATGTTATGATGCTGGTTGGAGTCTAGGCCACATTACAGTTTCCATTACAATATAGTAACTATACATTAATGGAGCGAGTGGAGCTTCTGATTGGTCGTACGCTAAACTCTTAATAAAATCAGATTTCTTCACTTCTTTCATATACTCCGGATTTGACATAATTAAACTAAATTAAACCAAATTAGTTAATTTGTATTCTATACCCAGGGTGGGATGTGGGAGACCAGAACTGAGACCTGAGTTCAGAATGGGACACAATGTTACAAAAGTCTGTGTTCGTACCGAAAAGCTGACTCTGAATGGTAATTTCCTGTTTTTAATTCGTAAACAAGTTACTGAGCAAAAGAAAGTGGTTTCACTTTTAAATGTTGACTCAATAGCTTATGTCTTAAAGGTCTTTGATTTGTATTCTATACCCCGGGTGGGATACCCAGGGTGAAATACTGTTAATATCCGGACTACTTTTTACCCACCCGCTAGGGAGACAAATGCACTATGACAGTGTTTAAATGCAATTAGACCAATATTTGTATAGTTAGGCCTACATTTGAGTAATTAGTCCTCTTATTTGCGTTAGTGAAAAGTTGCTAAGCCATCTTTATGTACCAAGGAATGCCAAAATGTGCCAAGTATGCGAAGTAATTTATCCCTAGGGCAGGGAGTGCTAAGAATATCAGAATTTCAACCTCTGCTAAGCAATCTAAGCAATTTGATCTTTTGCTAAGTAATCTTTAGGTGCCATGGAGAGCCAGGCAAACAACTCGGCCAGGTATGCAAAGTAATTTTTCCCTAAGGAGGGAGTGATCAGAATATCACAATTTGAACCTCTGCCAAGCATTCTAAATAATTCGAACATTTGCTGAGTAATCTTTAGGTACCATGGAAGGCCAGACTAGGACAAGTATATGAAGTAATTGTTCCCGGGGGCAGGGAGTGATCAGAATATCACAATTTGAACCTCTGCTAAGCAATCTATGCAATTTGACGATTTGCTAAGTAATATTTATATAACACAGAATGGCAAACTAGGCCGGGCATGTGAAGTAATTATTACCTGGACAGGGAGTGATCAGAATATTACAATTTGAACCTCTGTTGACCTAAGGTACAGTATGCTGAACACGCAGTTCTCTCCCCGGCATATGGGCAGTTCAACCAGTCCCAAACTCTCCTCAACCTACCAATTCTGTTGACTTTTATTTACGTGATTTAATTGGCTTTTATTTACTTGATTTAATTGACTTTTATTTACTTGATTTAATTGGCATTTATTTACTTTATACTGAGCTGCCAAGTGCTTAATATGCCAGGAAAATACATTTATTTTTCTCTCATGAATTGTGCTTGGGCGGAACCATGAAGCTTCGAGGTTGATAAGAAAGTGGCCTATTTCGTACCAGGGTGTGTTTCTGTGTATGTGCTAGCTACATATTCCATTTCAATTTGTTTGGGGATGGGGTGATGAATTAAGAATAAACGAACGTGTGCGAAATAAAAGAAGGTGGTCACCTTGTTGTCTTATTTTATTGTAGCAGGCCCAGCTACATGCAATACAAGGGAACGCATGTAAGCCAACATTTCCTACTTTCCACTGGCTATTCTCAGTGTGGGACTGACCCGCCCGGAAATCCGTGGATCCACGAGAGTGGATTCCCGGATTTCCGGGTGGGCCAATCTGACACTGACAAAAGCAAGGGGAAACTAGGAAGTGTATGTATACCCTTGTATTGCTCGTAACTGGGTCTGCACAATAAAACAAGAATGCAAGGTGACTACTTTCTTTTACTCATGACGGAAAAGCCAAAGGCTCAACCAGGCTTAAAAAATACAGATACAAACCTATTTAGGTTGCCTTTTGGACTTATATGTCCGACTGCCTGAGGGGGGGAATGGATAGTGTATGTTTATGTGTATATATGCACGTGCTAAATGCTGCCTGTGGACGTTTCCTTTTGGCCGTGTCAGTATGGCTCAGCGGTAGGACCTCGGCCTTTGGTTTGATTCCCCGCTCAGGCAGTGTGAAATATAAGTCCAAGAGGCAACATAAATAGGTTTGCATCTGTATTTATTTCTTTTATTCTGTACACATTCGTTTATTCTCAATTCATCACCCACCCCCAAACATAGGTAGCATGCACAGGACACACTCTGGCACAGGCTAAATCTGAAAAATTTTGGCTTCAAAACCGCCTTCTTATAAACCGTACCTAACAATAAGCAGTGCATTGCACTGATGTACTGAATTTGAGACATTTTTCTCTTTATTGGTTTACTTCTTTAAAATAATCAAATGAATGTGAACCACTCACGAGCAAAACCGAGTTTACCAAATGCTATCGTGCGTCGGGAAGGAACAGTATCTAATTTTCATTCTTCAGTTACTTAGTAACCCTTACCAAACGAACACGTGCAGTAAACAATCATTTTTTTTTTTTACAACCAAACTGTGTTTCGAGTTTATTATCTTACTTTACCATCAGTAAAACTTTAAACACAAATAAGGAAGCGACATTTACGACCGTGGAGAACATCAGAAAGCTTTCAAGCGCTCGACATTAATATTCTGTATGCTTAATAATCCACCGTTAATAATCTTCATTTCACATCACACTCCACGAGGAAATGATGATTTAATTACCCATTAAAGGTACAAATCGTGCCAACAATTAACACCTTCATTCCCCCCTTCCCCCCGCACGCATAAAACGAGAACACACACGAAAACAACAACATCATCAACGTAGACAACAAATACTCCAGGTATTGGTTCAAGAATCGGTTACCACTGGAGCGTAAGCTTCAAGCGGAACCTGTCACTTTCAATTTATTTACTGGCAAAACGAAGGTGCGACTATTCTAACCCTCTCTTCGCTTAACAACATCACTTCATTAGGAACGCACTAATGATTCCGATAATGAAGCTATAACTAAAACACACTAACAATGAAGGTAATCACTCAAGAGTTTGGCAACCTGATTACTAATTTTGTATGGGGAGGGGGGGGGGGGGGGGGAGACGGGGGAGGGCGGAGTTTATTTGAACTTCATTAACGGCCATCACAAGAGACTTGCCAATTTCTCAGTTGTTGCCCTCTCGCCTAGCCGCTAACCCAAGTCGGATGCGAGAAAGAGGAAAAATGCTACAACTGTAATGATTACGGTCATAATCCAGCGCCATGCCAAAGGGCTGGATTCCAATAAGTTTAGTTTATGGTGTGGATGGGAGGGGGCTTTGTGAATGCTCGCCTGTTATGAACGCGCTCCAAAATCTAGCGGCTTCAATAATAATAATAAAAACCGGAGAAAGAGAGCGAGAGAGAGTATTAATGTGTCAGGGAGAGTTTGTAGCATGGACACTCAGTGGTATAAAACAAAGCCTTGCTATCTGATCCCATTCCCTATCATGTGGTGAAAATAGCCAAGATATCAATAGTCCTATTAAGGAAAATTGGAAATTAGCCAACAGCGAAAATTATACACTAGAAATAACGTAGTTCATTAGGCCACCTTTATGCACTTACGTTTCGTCGGAGTGGCATGACCCGGATTTGAACCGGCTACCCAGTTTGCCCCCAGATCACTTGCATAGCACCTTAATCGCTATGGCCACATCCTTCACTGGCATAAAAATAGCTCACTGAACCCGTTATTAAAGTAACAATCGTGACCAAGACTCCATTCGACCAAAATTTGCTCGGCCATAGGCAATGGAGAGGGAAGACAAATCATACACTCACAAGGCTCAATAAAGTAGAAATAAGTAGACATTGTCTATTTATTTATCAATATTCCTTATCATGTAGTCCCTATCATGTGGGAAAATAGTCCAGATATCAATAGTCCCTATCGTGTAGTACCTATTGTGTTGGAAAATAGTCCGGATGTGAATAATTGAATAAATATGGATGCAAACCTATTTACGTTGCCTTTTGGACTTAAATGTCAGACTGCCTTAGCGGGGAATTGAACCCACGATCTTGGAAACCAAAGACCGAGGTTCTACCACTGAGCCATACTGACAAGGCCCTTTTTTAAAAAGGAAACGTTCATAGGCAGCATGTAACATGCACTTTTTCCAATCGCCACTTTTTCTTCAGTGGCCTTGTCAGCGTGGCTCAGCGGTAGGACTTCAATCTTTGGTTTCAAAGGTCATGAGTTCAATTCCCCTCTCAGGCAGTCTTACATTTAAGTCCAAAAGGCAGTGTAAATAGGTTTGTATCCTTATTTATTTAACCCTTCTGATGCCCATTTGCCTTTCCATCCCTTTAAAATGTGAATAACCACTATCGTGTAGTCCCTATCATATAGTGCCTATCGTGTGGGAAATAGTCCAGATATTAATAGTCCCTGCCGTGTGAGAAAATAGTCCAGATATTAATAGTCTCTATCGTGTAGTACCTATTGTGAAGTAAATAGTCCAAATGTCTGTAGTTCCCATCATTTGGGGAAAATAGCACAAATATCAATAGTCCCTAT